>JAZKJV010002787.1:0-108334 GCA_037367405.1 Ottelia alismoides
TGACCTTACCGCACCTAACTGCACTGGAACCTTATGGAAACTAGATCCAAGGTATTTCAGGTCTACACAGACTTAATTCTTTGAGAAATCAGGGCTGGGTTCAAGTCACCTCAGTAGACTAACTAGAACTTTTCGAGACACACGTACGACTCTTGCCGACCGTGACCTAACTTGGATACCTGCACCTTTCACTTGGCTCAACTCAGTTGGAGTGGTGAGGGGGTTGGATTTGCCAGTCTGAGACGCACACGGGTGGAAACATTCGTCCTCGTCTAGGGAGGGAAGTGCACCCCAACCTGGTCTAATAGCCATGAGGTCTAAAGACAGGAGATTGTGGGTTGCGATAAAGCTTCAAAAGAGGGATAGTCTACTGGCTCAAGAGGAAAAACTCCTTATGTAAATGCTGCTGTGAATAGTATGTTAAAAAAAATGGTCAGGCCTGTACAAAAATAAAATGCCTGCAAAGTATGTACAAAGTCAATAAGCAAGCTTGAGTTCCAAAGTCAAATATGTGAGCCTGCAGCTGGATGACTTGACTACACTGGTCTTGCATCCCGGGATAGGTAGCTACACTGGCTACCGTCCATTCTTCTCTTCATCCCCTCCTCTTGAGCTGGTTGCCACTTGAACTTAGAAGGGAATACCCTGCTCCTCGAGGAAAGAGCTATTGGATTGGGGAATCATTGGGTTGTCATTCTGGAGAAGTCGATTCCTTTGTCATTTCAGTTGGGGAGAGCCACTATCACTTACACCGTACAAGTCAGCTTCATAGTCATAAGGGTTTGCGTATGATGTAGACTGGTTCTGACCAGGCTATTGAGGTGGGTTGAACCGAGTTCTGTGACTATCGAAGGCTGTTGTATTTTAGAGCTAGTTCCCGACTAGGTTCCACACACATTCACACCCAAGGTCTGACAGGAGCTCCAAATTCAGATTTTGTAAAGACATGCATTGCACTGAAAGCACCCCTATTCACTCTATCTTTCGTCATTCTCCTTTTTCTTTTCTTTATTCTTTTTGTACTTATTGCATAAGTGTTTTCTAGGGACTAGCAAAGGCAAGTATAGGGGGGTGATGAATCTCCATTTCATCACCTTTATTCTATCATTTTGGCCTCAAAAACCCCAGCAAATGCATGTAAATAGCATCAAATTGTACATAATAGCATTCATGATTCCTTGTATTAATTAAATACTGTGTTTAATGCCAAAATTATAGAATAAAGAGAAGAAAAGAAAAAGGAATAAAATATTGAAGATATTTTATGACCCAAACCCCGAGACCAAGGCCAACATGGTATTGGTCGACAAGGAATAAAGTAGGGGGAGATAAGGGCCAGTGTACAATAAATACCTCATTTATTTATTCATTCATTTATGCATTTTTGACACCTATTTTGTACATAATTATTTATTCATCAAATAAAGAAACTTTGTACATGAAAGTTGTAGATAATAATGTAAACAAAATTACAAAATTGAGTTTGTGTAAAAATAATACTCAGTGTACATTGTATACACAGAATAAAAAGCCAAAATCTCAACTTCACAGACCCATATCTTGCAAATAAAAACTCCAAATCACCCAAACTCACCTTTAATTGTATATATCATTCCAAGAACTATTTTATAAAATTGATTTCATAAATTTTGGAGCCCATATGCAGAAGTTAGGTTTTTGGCCCTTCTTGTATATAATATTGATTAAACTATTCTTTTTTATCCAATATTCATTATTTTTATAAATTCATATTTTTAGAATTTTGTAAATAATGTATATAATGCATACACATATTAAAAGTAAAAGAAAACCAAAAATAATTTGTAAAATAAAATAAGTCTATAGAAATCCATAGACAAAATACCTATGCTATATATCTATACATAAATAAAAAGGATTTTATTCCTTGGTTCTTTTATTCTTTTATATTTTTATAATAATGTATACATTATACATAACCCATTAAAAATGCAAATCCAAAAAAAAATCAGGAAAATACATTAAATAAATTAAGTATACAAAATACATAGGTAAAACACCTATAAGGACACCTACATATACCTATACCTATTTATTTAAAAATGTAAATAAACTCCTAAAAATTAAATAAAAATACCTTTATACTCACAAAAATAAATTATAAATTTATAAAATAAGCCAATAAAATAATAAAAGAAAATAAACAAATTAAAAATAAAATACACAAAAATACATGTAAATACATACATATACACATTATTAAATTAAAACCATAATAAAACACTTCGAAAAATTCAATAAAAATCACAAATAAATACTACATGAAAAAAATACACATTTTTTATGTTTTAAGAAAATATTAATAAAATCATTTACTATTATAAATAAATCAATTTCAATTCAAATTCCCTGTTTTGTCTTCTAGCGGATGACTTGGACCAATCCCAGGCCGTCAACAGTTGACCACTCGGTCAACTACTTCCCCAGCCGCCCGATGTGACGCAGCCTGTCTCTTCGACCGTCTTCTCCCATTTTTCCCGGGCACACCATCCATCAATCGAAGATGCTTCCTTCACAAGAATTACTCCTTAATCATCCATGATGCCCGCCAAAATCTTAGATCAAGTAGATACTCATTGGATCAGTCAATAATCGCCGGTCAATAAGGCTACTCGCCAACATCTATAAATAAGTAGCTCCGCCTCCTTCCTCAAATTTGGCCACTTTTAATCCGATCTCAAGCCTTGATTCTAGTCTTAGGACATTCCTCGTGACAGGGGGGTGTGCTGGTGCCTCGAATCGGCCGGAGGGAGGAGAGTTTTGTCGCGACGGAGCTCCGACGTCCGCCCTGCTCCCTGGAGGCCCCAGGTATAAGAGATGTCCATTTATGTATTTTTAGTTAGCTTTTAATGTTAGTTTTCCATTCAAGTCATTAGATTAAGTTTTAGTTAATTCCTATAGCTTAAAAATCAAAATTCGAAGTTCGCCGGAGCGGAGCTCCGGCGACTTCTTCACCGTAAACCCCACTGTTTTCGCCCGCCATTCGCATCCCATCTCATTCCTCGTCGCATTCTCCATCGAACGCACACCTCAGATCAACCCAGGACCTTCGGTCTTGGCGAATCGGGGCTCCACCTCCGCTGTTCGCCGGAGCCCCTCCTCCCACCTTTATTTTGCGTTGCAGCTTCAAAACCCCGGGTCGAGGAGATAGCTCTCTCGCCCGCGGTTCTTCCTATGCAGGTACATCGAGGAATAGAGCCCATCTGGGCTTGCATTGAACCTAAAAGAGGTTCCTGGGGGTCCTCGGCTTCATCGACCTCGACCCAGCGACTCGGACCTCCAGGAGCCATGAGATCACCATCAGTCGATGCGGGACGCCTTCAGCTACGTGTAGACCACCTCAGACGCACTGGGGAGCCCTGGAGGAGCCCGAGCTTCTCGATCGAAGCTCGCTAGGCGCGAGCTTCTCCCCTGTTCTTCCAGGGAGCTTCAGCACCGTCGGATCAGGAGGCGAGGCCCAGTTTGATCAGGAGCTGTCCGATGAAGCCACGTGCCAACCGTCAGATCAGCCCGGATCGTCTAATCCAGGTCCTTCATCGCCGAACCGGTATCCACCGTCGGATGCTCGACGCGTGGATAAGTGGCGCATCCAGCGCCGCAGGATGATGCGCCTTATTTGGGGGTAAATTTCACATCTAACCCCCCACTTTTTGTATTTATTGTTTAATACCAAAAATAAAAGGTTTAGTTGTAAATAAGTTGTAGAAATTGCAGAAGGACTATTAAGGTTTTCATATTTGCGTTTTAGTCCCTCCGCACCTCACGTGCAGCACCCACATGAGGCGCGTGAAATTTACATTTAAACCCCGCCGGGTTTCTGTAATTACAAAATGGTCCTGAAAATAAAAGTTAACGTGTATTTTTATTGTGATTTTTGCATGTATGCCCCTGTGAACTATTTTATTTGCAAAAATACCCCTGCCAGGCCATTTATTTTTGAATGCTTTGTCTATTTATTTTGTGCTCCATATTTATTCGAAAAATCTTGCAAAAATAGACTTAAGCCCCTGATTGGTTGTTCGTGCACGCCACATTTTTAGTTTTTCATTTTGTTGCATTTTTGCATTTATTAAAAATGAAAAACATGTCTTTTATTCACTGTATAACTTATAAAATCCCAAAAAAATATGAAAATGCCTCGAAAAATTCCAAAAAAAATTCCCTATGGTGCATTTTGACCTATTTTAGTGTCAGTCCAAAAATCCCTAAAAATCTCAAAAGGAAAACCTTAAAAATTCAAAAATACCCAAAAACTTCAAAAAAATGTATAAAATCAAAGAAAAATCAGAAAAACATGAACTCAGTCCCTATTTATGCTATATTTTATTATCTTTATTAGAAAAATAGTGTGGAAAAATTTTGAGGCTGTTTGTTATTTTTAATACCTACTTTCCTTACAGCCAGACCCTATTCCACTGTTTCTCTTATTTTGCTATTTAAAAATACTAAAAATGTTTGGAAAAAATGCCCAAAAACCACAAAAACAGTAAAAAATCATGAAAACCCCAAAAAGACTTTATTCCTGAATTTTTGACTATTTTTGAGTATTTTTATAAATACTATAGTACCCATCTATTTTATATATGTATTTCCTAAAGAAAAAAAAGAAATATATATATATATATTTAATTACTTATATGTAGTTATATATCTATTTATTAACCTTAATATAAATATATATATTTTTTATTATACCTATGTACACCTATATATATTGTATGTATTATAAGCTAGATACTAATCCTCTATGGGTATACATATATGTATATATTTATATTTTATATGTATATATATATTATCTAATTATGTTATTAGAAAAATATAAAAAATATAATAAATAAATAAAAATAATAATAAAATTTTCTAAAAATAAAAAAAAACCCACTTAACACAAGGATGACTCTGAGATACATGTAGGCTATGGTATTTTGTATTGCTCTCTGTGGTTCGACCTCTACATGCTTGTTCCCTATACATTTTATGGTAGAGTAAATAAAGATTAATTCACATTTATTTTTTGAGCTTGATGGTTGTATTCTTTGGTTGTGGGTTAATTGCTGATTAACACCCAATGTTCGGTGAGTGGTCGCCTCAGCGACACTTGATACATTTATTATGGTGACCCTTGCTGAATATTTGTTGTTATCAGTTGCCCATGGGTGGTGAAGGCGGAAACACTTCACCGGATTGTAGCTCGAGGTTCTGGCGTAGAACCGAGCTTAAGCAGGGCTGTTGGAGCTGCTGCTGCATGGGTAAGGACCCTTGGATCTTGTCAAGATGAAGGGGAGGGAGGCATCATCGCTCGATAGGAATCCCCTCAGCCGTCACATATGGACGTCGAAGCTCGTTTGATGGTGGCGGATGAGGAACGAGGAGGGTGTCAGCAGGGGCTAAATAGGAGAGGAGGCGATGGTGTCATGGGGAAGCAGAGGCGTTGCGGAAGAAGAGGAGGCAGAGGAACATTGACATGAGAGGGATCGTCGGTGGCGGTTAAGAGAGAGAGGGGAGGCGGAGGGACGACGAGTGGAAGAGGTGGCGGAAGAGGAACCAACGAAGGCGAGGGCGACCGCACACAAGAAGGGGAGGGGATGGGGGTCACGTACGACACATGTGACCTGAGTGAGAGGGTTGGTCACGTGCGTCATACGTAGCCAAAGCGAGAAATGGAGGGGGGTGTTGCAGGTCATGTGCTAGGCATGTGACCTGGCTAGAGAGAGGGGGAAGGGGAGAGGGAAAAGGGAGGAAAGAAATAAAAAGAAAAGAGGGAAAATAAATAAAGAAAGAATTAGAAAAATAAAAATTAAAAGGTAAAATAAAAAATAAAATCAAATAAAAGAAAAAAATAAAATAAAAATTAAAATAAAGTACAATAATTACATAAAAATAAAAAATAACTAAAATAAAAAGAAAAAATCGAAAAGAAATTGTAAATGAAGCCAAATCAAAAAGTGATCAACATAAAAGTTTCCCGTCTTGACGAGATCTACAACTTTCGTAAAGACCCAAAATCAAAAGACGTCAACTATATAAACGTATTTTTGAATGTACTCTATATATGATAAAATACCGAATTTTGCATTTTGTATTTTTTTGTATTTTAATTTGATTTTAATTAGTGGATTAATTTATATATAAGATATACATATTTAATCTAATTTGTATGGTTTTTTTATAGGTTAGAAAAAAGAAAAATAAAAACAACAAAGATACAATTATATATATATAAATTATACAAAGTAATATTTCCGTGTTTTATTTGATTTTACTCTTTTTTATAGATTTTAATTCTTTAAGTCAAGTTAGTTAATTAATCAATTTAGAGAAAGAATTAGGTTAAAATCTTGAATATTTACAAGAAAAAGGTTCAAAAATACAATTAGCGAATGCTATTTATTTGATTTTAAAGGATTTAATTAATGAATTATTAGGAAGATTTTGCTAAGATATCCATATAAAGTAGATGAATCATGGATTCATTAATTGGCCAAATAGAATAGAAAGATTTTTTAAAATATATATAAAAAGAGAGGTTTTTTATACTTAAGGTGCAAAAATTAGTTTGACTTCATATCATACCATCTCTTAAAATACCTAAATATTTATTTTAAATGTATCCAATATTTATAAAAAAAATGAAAAGAAAACTCGAGTAATAAAATTACCAATAAACTTACTACATTAAAAAAACTTGGATAAAAAGTTTTTCATACATATATTGACGAACATGAAACTATATTGCCATATCCTTAAAAAATGGTTACGAATATAAAATAGGTACCAATCACATAAGGATACTCTATATATTTGCTTAAATAAACATGCATTAGATGGAATGCAAAATGATGTAAATATACTAAATACACTTATATCATGATAATTACACTAAACATGGTTAAATAAGGCATAAAGCTATGGAGTTTTTGTCACGTGTGCCCACTTAGATTCTGTAATATCAATTATATCATTTTCTTCGTTATAATATCAGTTACACCCATGTATTCTTACAAAATCGACAGTCATATCCTTTTGTAATATAAGTTATGCCCCTAATCTACCTTGACGGAAGGACATAACTGTGAATTGCATAAGAATATAGGGAAAAATTGATATTACAAAAAATGGAGGAGCATAATTGATATTGCAAAATCTAAGAAGGGTGCAAGTGATAGTAATAAAGTTATGTTATCAATGGTTACATATATGTATACATATATATATATATATATATGAAAACATATATTCTGATACATATACGATACAGATGTTTGTGGATATCAAATTGATATCTTTATCCTTATCCCATTTAAAAAGGATACAAATATAGATGCCAAAATATGCATAAAGTACATACGTTGGAGGAATAGATATGGTTATATTCATATTTGTTTGCATCTCTATTGATCGGATATTCTTTATCAATTCCATAGCCAAATTTAATCTACAACTTCCAAATATGTTGAGTAGTTAACGATCATGAAATCACGATAACAAAGTGCTATTCCCCACATCGCTACAGTCTTTTGCTTGTTTTTCATAACACATTGAACCATCTCATCTACCTATTTGTTGTGATTATATGCAGAAGTTTAATGCATTTAGCATCGTTATAGCAATAGATTATCTATTAAAAATACCAATCCATTTTACCATTCCTTATACGTTTTATCAAAAAATCCAATATATACTCTAAAATCAAGATGACCACGAGATATAAAATAAATTTGTTGAGAATATGATGGTGTATAAACTAGATTGACACATCCGTAAGAGATAATAAGATTACCATTATAACAAGCATAACAAGCAGCAAGCTATTGTAATCAAGTTTTTCATATAAGTGTGTTGTTGATTTAATTGTCATACACCATACTTTTATCACTAAATCAATTGAAAAAGAATAATAAACTAATATATATATATATATATATATATTCAATGATATTGATACATGCGCACTACCAACGAGCAATGAAGGAAGGTTTGATTAAATCAATAAAAATAAAGGCCGAGACAGTGTCAAATTGGCTACATTGGAGGTGCGGGCCTTGTGACACAAGAAGCTGTTAGAATCTAGCTCGTTCGCATTGTTGAAACCAGGAAGGAGAAGATGAAAATATGGTATAGATATAGTTCTAGAATTTTGGAAATTGGATTTGGAAAGGTAGAAAATAGGCGGGCTTTGCCAATATGGATATACATCTATAGAAATAAAAACTAAAAAAAGAATGAGAAGTTGAAAAGGGAGATAAGTTGTTGAGAGATTCGAGATTGCACCCCACACTTGTTACTTCGAACATGATGAAATTTAATCAAGATTGTTTTTAATTGTTTTGAATTTATAAAGTTGCATAATTTCAAAGGGGGAAGGGAATCTCGTTTACCTAAAAAGGGGAGGCATGGGGGACCAATCCTGTTTCTCTCGAAATTCAGGTAGGGAAGGTATGGAGGAAAGCGGAGGTTTGGCCCCCTCCCTCCCTCTGTCCCTGGCCTTGAATGCAATTACTTAAGGTAATTGGATCCCCATAAAAGATTGAACTAATGATGCGAAGAGAACTAAGAATTTTACTTTCTATAATATATTAATAATCACTTTTGATAAGAGCATGATTGAGAGTTTTTAGGTCAATGATCCTCTAACCATCATTCAAATGTGGCCTAGCGAGTTTTTTTCCATGTATCTTAGCTTGATTGTGATTGGAAGAGTTTTCATTCTAAAAGAATTTTCGATGAATTTTATCAGTTTGTCCACCATGGATATAAAAAAATTAATATATGAATCATATCAATGATAAATGTAGGTAAGTGAGGCATTTGACAAAAAACACTCGAGTAGGAAGGAAAATAGTCATAGCTTTCCAGCGCTGAAGTTTTGAAGATAACTTTTGTATCAGGACATTTTTTAGCTATGAGTTTTTCTAAGGAGAAGCCCTAAGCAATTTACAAGATAAATCACCCTTATAAGATAAATCACCCTGACTCCTACCAATGATTTTTTGTGATTTGAGATCTTAGATTATTTGAGATTAATTTCATAAAAGATCGATTTTATTTTCATTGATCTCTATTTTGGAGATTTAAAGAAGATCATCAAAGTGGATACCAAAGTTTTTAAGTGTTCCTCATCAAATTCAAGGGAAGCATCGGATCATATGCGAATTGAACATTAGCGATCATAGAGTCAAGGGCCAGTCTATGTAAACAATGAATAAAATCACATTCCACAAGTTTATTTACGATAGAGTCCATAGTCGACATGGAATGAATAAAAGAAGAGGAGATATATAGTCCCTTTGACACACTCATCCACTTGGTTGTAAAAGGTTAATCGCACTCCTATTGACTTGAAGGATATCTTAGTAGTTTTTAGGATAGTTGAGATCCAGTTGATAAAATATTCCGTGAACTCAAAGCTCGAAGAAAATCTATAATAACTGGCTATGCAAGAGTGTCAAAAGCCTTTCTAAAATCAATCTTAAGAATAAGGGTCTTGATTTTTGATCGTGCCATCTGGAAGGATCTTATTGTTTTTTCCACCTGAAAGTAAGGGTTCGTTTGGTTGCAGGGTTGAGCAGGATTGGGTTGGTCCAACCCAAGGTACCCCTCCTTCCTACCCTCCCAATCCTCCTCACAGTTTACTATTCACAGGAGTACTCCAACTAACCGAAAGGTGGGTCTGAGTGAAGGTCAGGTCTTTGGTGACTGCACAACTATTTACTCCCAACTGTCCGAACCAAGCGAGGGAGGACAATCAGATATTAATTCTATCAGTGACGACGGTTTCCAAGCACCAAGCAGCCGCACAGCAGAAGATCCGTGCCCTTCTGGAAGAAACCCCCACCCTTTTACATTGCAACGCCCATCCCTTCCCGCGCCACGATATACGCACCGGTCTTGTTCTTCTTTTCGCTGCTTCTGCTGCTGCTTCTCAGTTTCGGAGGACAAGAGCAAAACCAAGTACGATGGAAGGGGCCGGCAGGCAGGAGCACTCCTTGTTCGAGAGGCTCCTTAGCAGCCTCCGATCCACCTCCAAGTAACCAAAAATATCGCAACTTTCCCTTTTTTCTCCCATCAATTGCGTTCAAGAGCTTGATCTCTCCCTCCTTTTGCGATAGAGGAGGAAGCCTGTGTTTTTTTCGGTGCCTCTCCTCTGCTTGGATGCAGAAATCAACAAGTTTTTTTGCCTTTGGGAATAGTGAGATATATTGTAATGGCAATTAGGTTTTGCTTGGTAATTAATTCGTTCGTGTCTGGTTCTTGTATATGAACAATTCATGTTTTGTTTGGTTGGGTGCGGGATTGAAGGAGAGGGAAATGAGAGGTGGGAGGGAATTGTTGTTTCTGGATAGCATGTTGTTCTTGAGGTACCGATTCCCCATTTTAATATGTTGTCTTCAAATTGCTCTGTGGAAGGCTTTAGGATGGGATCGGATGGCCCATAACTTCCAAATATTAGAATCAAATGTAGATACACAATGTGGTAATGAAGTGCTGAATTTGTCAATAAAAAACGAGCATTGGTAATGCCACATATGGGAGAAGGAGAAGGAGCTTCCTGCACGAGTTGGAGGTGGGGGGCGGCCGGTGTCGGGCAAGAAGAACGTAGGGGCCGCTTTGCGGGAGCACTTCGTGAGAGCTTCAAGGAGGGTGAGGGGGTGCCAGCTTAGCCGCGAATCGCGACACCGCTGACCCTTCCCCCACGAAGCTCTGCCGGTGCTCAATGACCAAATCCCGAAAGCCATCCTCCAGCAGCCACTTCCTCTCGAACCGGAAAAAGAAACGACCCAGGCGGTCCTCGCCAGAGCTCCAAAGAATGGGAGTGTGATCGGATAACGTCCTCGGAAGCCCCTACGCCCTCGCCAGCGGGAAGGCCTCCCCCGCCTCAACGGACATCAGAAATCTGTCAAGTCTGGACCTGGATCTTGTATTCCTCCAAGTGAAGTTGCACTCAGCCACATCCACAATAGATAGCCCCAGAGAATTAGCCACCTCCCTGAACTCCCCAGATCCCTGATCAGAGCCCCCTGCCTCCCCCGACCTGTCACCCGGAAGCAAGGTGACATTCAAGTCACCACGAATAATCCAGACCGCGTCTCCCACCTCAAGTGCAACACTTGCCAAGTCTGCCACCAAAGTACGATCCTCCCGCCTACACGGGCCATATATATCTGTGACCCAAAAGCAACAGCCATCCACCGCAGCTGGATCGTCAGCGCGAACATGGACTCGCATGACCTGAACAAGTCGAAGGAATCGACACGCCACCCAGAGATGATTCCCCCCAACGCACCGTCAGCCCCTTTTGCCACCATCGCTAAGGCACCTCCCCTACCGAGCTCACGACGCAAGGAATCATCCAGCGCCTGCAACTTGGTCTCCTGAAGCAAAACAACGTTTGCCGCTCCCTTACCAGGTTTACCACCCCAAGCCTCTTGTCGGGACGGCCCAAACCCCTTACATTCGGAGAGAGCATCTTCATAAAGAGTCTTGAACCGCCTTCTTCGGAGGAGGAATGACCCCTAACCTTCGGACCAAACCTCTATCCAGTGCGGCAAATCTGTTCCGTACTGCAACAGAGGTAGAAACGCCCTGATAGTCAATCATCGACGGAGAATCAACTGCCAAGGATGCTCGTAGCGTAGCCCTCGCCCCCTTCCCAGTACTCCTCCGCCCCCCTCCCCCCTCATATAGGCCAAACCAAAGCGCCCCTGCCGCAAACTCCCTTCCTCTTCCAAGAAAGCCTGGCTCGAGAGCCTTGTCCCTCCCGGCTCAAGCAGGTGAGCCACCCAACCCTATAGAAGTGCCCCCACGGGTCCTGCATCAACGCCTGCCTCCCCAGCAACCAGAGGACCACCAAGCTCCCCTACTCCTGCAGGAACTCCGTCCTCCGACCTCGGAGCCCCCAACCCTGCCCCAAGATTGGCAGACCCGCCCCTACCAGAAGCTTCCAGCCGTGCCACAATCTTCGTCCCGCCCGAAGACCCCCACCGAACGAGCCGCGACGGCGTGACGGTATCTCGACCTCCCGCCCCCGCCAACACAAGCGAGAAGGGAATCCTGCGAGGCGAACAGAAAGAGCCTCCGCAAAGAGAGGCGACAACACCCCGGCCCGAACCCGGACCCGCCAGAAGATCCGGAGCATATGCAGTAGCCCGAACGCCCGCCACATGAGGTTGCAAGGCCACAACCATCGGATCAGCAACCTCCACCCGACAACCCGATAAGCTCCCACCCCTTCGACCCGCAACTCCTCAGGATCCGAGCAACCGGGAAAGCAGGCGACTTGCCCCCCCTCCGAAGTGAGCCCCGCCACCTTCGAGAACAACAACCACCTCTTCCGCTACACTCCAAGGCAGGGAAAACGACGCCTGCCTCGTACCCCCGATCCCGGGAAAAGTATCGAACCGTATCTTCTCCCTCGGGGAACTCGCATACGCCGACACTGCTCCGCCCGGGAACCGAGCCCGCCCGCCTAGCGGCTGCCCACTAGACACGTTATCGCCGTCGCCAACCAAAGATTTCGCCGGCACTGCCGGAACCTCCCTTCGCCTCCGCCCCGCCGTCGTGATAGCCTTCACAGCGTCTGCATCCAGCAGCTCTAGCAACATCCGCCTGTCAACAAAGGACACCTCCCACCAACCAAGCACATCGGCCCCCACCGACCAAACCCGAAGAACCACATCCAACCCCTGACCAGGTTGGCAGCCGGTGGTCTCGACGACGAGAACGTCGACCACGCCCCGCAGCAATCCAGAGATGCTCACTTTCGACCTCACCCTCAACGGGACCCTCTTCACGACGATGTTTGCCAGCAAAACCGATCTTACGGCGACGTCCACATCCACAGGAACACGCCACCTCAGCTGCAGGGACCGCTCTGCCGAGCCCCACAAAAGAGCCCGCACCTCGGAAGCAAGGAGCCCCCTCGCCATGGCTCGCCAGGGAGAAAGACACGCCACATCTCCCTTGAAGGCCGCCTTGGAGACGTGCCCCACATCAGAGGTCGCCAAGAACAACACTCCTGTTCCGCCTCCCTCACCAATCAGCATGGACGGGTATGACCTAACTCCAGGACAGTTCCGCCGCGAGTGCCCAAAACGGCGACATCCGAAGCAGCGCAGAGGTTCCCGACAAGACCTCGCCCAATGATCCAAGCCTCCACAACGGTAGCACCCACGACCGAAAGGAGACTCCCGAGGAGACGCACACACCCTCCGAGGACCAGGCTCTCGAGCAGAAGACCGATGCCTCACGACCAGACGCCACTCGCCCGTGACGCCCCCACCCTCGTCTCTGCGCTCCATTCTCCTAACACGCCACTCGCCCCACCAATGAACACCTTAAATGATCGAGACCAGAGTACATAGTTCTCGAAGCCCTTTTGTTTGATAGAAATACCTTATACCATCACAAAAGAAGTCAGGTACACGGGTCTAGGCTCTGTAAATGTCATGGTGATCGCGTAGGTCAAGAAAAAAAGAGGCCTAGAAAGAAGTAGTTGTCTTAACCGAGCATCGAAGCGACCTAATCAAGCATCATGTTGCTATGAGATGGCCATGGGAGACTATTCAGAGGCCTTCGTAGTTGCTGGAGTTCGTCTCAAAGGGCCTGACAGTGGGCCTAGGGTGCTATGGAAGCACCAACAACATCGAAGGTGGCCCTGGGTGACCCTTGGCGGCGGGCCTAGAGTGCCCTAGAGGGCTTTGGTGGTGCTGATGGCACTCGTAGAGGCTTGGGAGGGGCCCTCAGCGGCGCTAAGGCAGCCACTAGAGGTATGGCGACGCGAGAGGATACTGCAACAGACATGGCGACGTGAGAGAACGCCACAAGAGATCTTGCGATGCACTAGAGGCGTGGAAGGAGCCTCATGGGGGCGTTAGGACTGCCGCAGAAGGCCTGGCAGCGAGAGAGGATGCCGCTGTAAGCCTTACGACGGGAGCTAGAGACCTGCGAGGGGCCTCTTGGCAGCGCTAAGGCGCAAGGGTGAGCCGCAGGAAGCCTTGCGGCAGCGCCAAAAGAGCAAGAGGTGCCGACGCGAGAGGCCTGGAGGCACTGAGGAGACCCCTCGCGTTGCGTTGTCTAGATGCGGTGGCTGTGCCAGCTTAGAGCTCGTGTGGGCGGCGGGATTTTGGTCAGAACACCAGTCTAGGATCGTTGCTCTGATACCATGTGAAAAAAATAACGAGGGAATGAAATTGCATGCTTTATTCAGGAGGTCTAGGAGTCCTTATATAGGACGGAACCCTAGAGAGATCAAAACTGGGAAAATACATAAGTACCTCCAAAGAGGTTACAATGAATAAATATGAGCCGTAAAATATGTTACTAACAAGTTGAATGCGTGGAAATTCACAGTTATAAAACTTCTCCCATGGCTTCCACATTAAAAGATTTTTGCAGTTATTCTTTCCATGTTACGAAGGGCCATGGTACATGTATTGATGTGGTTCTCAATATAGAAGAGGTCAATGATCGTGATTTTCATTCTCATGTTTGTATAATTTTGTATATTTTTGGGCTCAATTCGTCAGCAGCATCATGCTTCTTTTGTTGTTCACTTGCCCCTTTAAATAACTGTTTGTCCTTGATCTAATTGATTATGTTGACATTAATATTGAGTTCTCTTGGTTGGCATTTAGATATTACACCGGTTATCCAAGAGACCTTGGTCCTTCTCGAGTTCTACATTTCACATCTGAGCGAGAGTTTGTTCAATTGCTTCATGAAGGTCACCCCATAGTTGTTGCATTTACTATAAAGTAATCATTCTTATCCTTATTAGCCAATGAGCTTGCAACTAGATTACAAACTGGCAGATCTAATCTTCTTGGGTTGAATTCTCACAGATGTCCTCTGACTAAGCATCTTGACAAGGTGATGGAAGAAGCTGCTGCTGAGTTTTATCCACATATTAAATTTATGCGAGTAAGATCATATTTCTATTTTTGATATTGAGGATTTAGTTGTTTTTTGTACTCTTGTTTCTTATATCATGATTTGTTTTTTTACCAAGTATCTAGTGATTTGATTGGTATTATAATCATATTTTTTTCTACTAAAATTTGTTGTATTTTCTGATGTTAATGTGTAAGATGCAAGTTTTATGCTTTTCAGTGCTAAAAAAAATTTCTATTTCTAGTAGCGAAGTTCTTTATTATTGATTGATGCAGGTTAAAAACACCCTTAAATCGAAGAAGAAGGTGATGTAGAGAGTCACCATTTTTTCTTTCAAAAAATTGTGGAGAGGAATCCATCAGCTGGGTACTAAGAGTTAGACAATGTAATCCCGAAAATAATGTGTGGTTCATTTATGGATCTGGTTGTTGATCAGTGTTGGAAGAAATGAGTGCGTTGTATTCTCTAAGAACTCTAGGCTCTCTTATATAGAGGAGAGGCCTATGGGTAGATTACATAAGATGGATACAAAAAAATAAAATATAGAAAATAATACATAGAGAATATGGAAATATATAAATATATCTACACTCTCCCTCAAGATGGAGTATAGATGTCAATCATGCTTAGCTTGGACGAGCACTTCTGAAATGGTCCTCTGAGCAATGCCTTCGTAAAGATATCAACTGTTTGCTCTCCTGAACTAACATGGTAGGTAGGAATCAAACCCTTCTGAATCATATCTCTAGCGTAATGGCAATCTACCTCAATATGTTTTGTTTTCTTATGAAATGCTGGGTTGTTTACAATATATATGGCATGCTGATTATCACATGGTAACTGCATAGGTAGAGGGACATCTATACGCAAATCTGTTAATACTGCTCGAACCCACATCATTTTCTGTACTTGCTTGTGCCATAGCCCTATATTCAGACTTGGCACTTGATCTGGCCACCACTGTCTGCTTCTTGCTTCTCCAAGAAAGAAGAGAATTGCCAACGAACACTGCGAAGCCCGAAGTAGACTTCTTATCTTTAGGACACCCTGCATAATCAGCATCAGCGCACGCAGACACAGAAAGAGTTGCTCCTTTCTTGAAAAATAGTCCTGCACCTGGAGAAGATTTAGATATCTCAATATCACGTGTATAGCGTCCATATGTACTTGTCGAGGCTGCTCCATGAACTGGCTTACTCGAGCAAAAGAGATATCTAGTCTGGTAATAGTAACATAAAGGAGCTTTCCCACCATCTCTCTGTATCTCCTCTTATCAACTTCATCTGTATCATCATCATATAATTTCATGCTAGGATCCATAGGAGCGGTAGAAGGTCGACACCCAATCATGCTTGTCCCACAAGCATGTCTGTTACATATTTTCTTTGGGTCATTACAAGATCCTGCGCATTTCTTGCAAACTCCAACCCTAAGAAATACCTTAGGGTGCTCAGATCCTTAGTAACAAATTGACGGCCCAGAAATTCTTTTGCCATCTTTATTCCCTGCACATCATCTCCTGTAACAACTATATCATCAACATACACCATGATAACCATTGTTTCCTCGGTGTTCTCTGCACAAATAGAGAATGGTATGCATTTGACCTTTTGAACCCATGCCTTTCAATCAGATCCAAGGGCTTCTGAAACCATACCCTTGGACTTTGTTTAAGACCATATATTGCCTTATAGAGTGTACAAACCTGGTGACACTCCCCCTCAGCAGCAAACCCCGGAGGCTGCTGCATATATACCTCCTCCTGTAGATCTCCATACAAAAATGCATTTTTAACATCTAACTGAAACAAGGGCCAGTCACGTACCACTGCAACTGAAAGAAGAACACGTAATGTAGAGTGACGAGCAACAAGAAAGAACATGTCCATATAATCTACACTGTATGTCTGAGTTAAACCATGTGCCACCAATCTTGCCTTGTAACGATCAAGACTCCCATCTGCATGATGTTTAACAGTAAACACCCATTTGCAACTGACAATAGAGACACCAGGAAGAGCAGACACTAAACTCCAGGTACGACGGGATCACAATGTAGCCATCTTCTCTTCCATAGCTAAACGCCAGCTACTAGCTATCAAGGCCTCATGGTAAGTCCGTGGAATAGTCACGACTGATAGAGCAACTGCAAACCTCTGAAACTCCCCTGTTAGGCAATGGAAAGACACATGTGAAGCAAGCGGATATGAGACACATGCACGCTTTTGCTTCCTCACGACAATGGGCATGTCCAGATCGTTGGGAACCTTCTCATGCAATGATTTTTGCACAAAAGTATCTCCAAACCCATCGTTAGAAACCATGTTATCAAAACAAGCCTGGGGCGTGCTGGATGACGGGCGATGACCATGAGCAGAAACTGGCCGACGGGTATAGAATTTGGGTAATAGTGGAGTAGTCGTCACAGACGGCTGTGATGGTGGAGGTGGTGGCGGTGGGGGTGTTGGTGGTGTAACTGGTATAGGAGACAATTGACTCATAGGAGGAGGTGGCATGTAGATTTCAGAATCCGACTCTGAGAAGGCCAACTTGTCACCTGTAGCAGAGAAATACATCACCGACTCAAAAACTGTGACATCGGCACTGATATAATATTTCTTGTGTAAAGGATCATAGCCCGATATCTCTTCTGGGTCCTGGAATACCCAACAAAAGTACATTTGAAAGCTCTAGGAGAGAGCTTGTCAAGACCTGGAGCCAATTGGTGAACAAACGCATGGAGCCAAAGACACGGGGGGTAAGAGAAAATAACTCCTTCTCAGGGAAAGCTACAGAGAAACGGATTTTCTCACACAAGACAGATGAAGGCATGCGATTCACAAGATAACATGCCGTGAGAACAACATTACCCCAAAACAAATGTGGGACACGACTCTGAATAAGTAGGGTCTGAGTGATGCCAAGTAAATAACGATGTTTCCTCTCTGCAACACCATTCTGCTGAGAGGTGTAAACACATGTTGTTTGATGCATTATACCACGGGAGGAAAAGAAATATGTTAGTGCACGAGTACAAAATTCTAAAGCATTGTCGGTCCTCACAAATTTTACAGAAGAAGAAAACAAATTGTGCACTTCATTGATAAAAATTTTGATCACATCTCCAACTTCAGATTTATTCTTCAATAGAAATACCCATTGCAAACGAGAAAAATCATCTACTGCAACAAGATAAAACCTGTGTCCCTGGTGATCAGGAACACGACTCAGACCCCAAATATCAACATGAACTGACTCTAAAAGGGATCTACTGCTCCAACTTTGGCGACTGGGAAAAGCTGACCGATGATGCTTTTCCAACTGACACGCTTCACACTGGAAGGAGGAACCCGGAGAAATTTGCGGAAAAATGCATCACATCTTCTGAAGAGGGAGGTGGTCAAAATGGAGATCCCAAGTGTAAGGAGAGACTGGTCCGGTTGTATGAAAGGATGCGTCTGCATAGGGAGTGCGGACCAGGCGATAAAGGCCACCTTGTTCACGGCCATGACCAATCATCTTGTCTGTAAGGATGTCCTGAAAAACAAGAGACGATGGGTCAAAAATAGCTCGACAGTGCAAATCCTTCGTAATCTGACTAATAGATAACAAATTCAGAGAGAAATCATGAGCATGTAACACATTCTGCAGATGCATCGAAGGTGTGAAACTAATCTCCCCATGTCCTGTGACAGGGGAATGTGTCCCATCGGCTATCACCACGGTTCTCCCTGGAGGAATCTGTCTATATGCTGTAAGTTGCTCTCTGTCTCCACATAAATGATGGATCGCCCCGGAGTCCATAATCCATTCTGTAATCGCAGATCCATGACAAGAGGTAAAAGCATAAGAACTACCTGAGATGCTGGTTGTAGCGGACGTACCGGCAGAGGCTGAAGCTGCCACATCGGAATGGCCTCCTGAAGGTGAGGCAGGGGGCATAATATCCTGTAGTCTGGCTATGAAATCATCAAATCGCTGATCAGAGGTAGAAGGTGCTGGAGACTCAACCTTTTCCGCTACACGTGCTGATGTTGGGAAACCATGCTTAGAATAACATGTATCCTCTGAGTGACCGGCGTAAAGCCCGCTCCCTCTCGGATATGGGATACCCGTTTACACATCACACGTATTATCATGTTCGTTAAAGATCGCATTACAATACTGAAAATTAGGGGGAATTTTTTTTTATATTTACTTTATGAATGAAATTCACAATTAACAAATAAGCCACAGAACTACAATATGCCATCAATCTATTGCATAAATTTTCATATCATTTAACATGTAACAAACGAAACTGCTTAATGTACATGCATCCCAATTGTATCAGAAGAGAAAGAAAAGCATATATATAATATTCTGAACAAAACTATAACATACATACCTGATATGTTTTACTGCAGAAACCGACGTTCAACTCTCCCAATACCACGATGCAGGTGTTTTTCCTGCGATCCATACAATAGGGAGAAAAGAACATCAACAAATGTTGAGTAAATCTTATTAATTAGAAATAATAGGAAGTTTAGTGGCTCCCAAAAGAAAGCAAGTAGGTGGTCTAAAAATTAGATTTATCGAGCTACTTGGAGAGAAGCTGGTTATCATGTTGTTCTGTAAAGGTGAAACCCTGACTTACCCATCATACCTCAATTACCCGCATTTCATATTTCATAGAATAGTTATAGATTGCATTATATATATAAATTAGAAGATCCATACTTAAGCTATTGCCTTATTTTAAAATTATGCTTCATGCTTGATGGATCTATGTGTTGAGGATGATGCGTCTCCTATTTTGATCTTTGTCCTTACCAAATTATATATATAACCGTATATAATTTTCATTCTTCCTTATCATATTTCAAGTTTCAACGATTCGTTAATTCTTGGTTCATTATAAGTTTATTATGATCGAGGTGATACAGATCTCCTTCCAATTTTCATAAGTCATGTAGATAAATTTTAGTAAGTGTGGATGGTGTGTCTCGTATTCTGATTCTTTCCTTGTTAATTTTCTCAAGCTTAGTGGATAGTCTGTGGTCTTGGTCTGGATAAGACCTCGCACTATGACTCTAAGGTCGTAAGGAAACCTTAGGGTTGGGGTGCCTCCGTAGGCATGCGGTGGAGTAAAATACATCCTAACTAAGTTCCCAACATGTCCACTAGCTATTTCAAACAACTGTGGTAGTAGCTCGTAGTCTGATAAGGATGATTTTCATAAACTGGTCTTTTCTCTTCGTCAGGAATTACTAGCGGAACAGTAATTAGCTCAATGGATTTAAGCTCAACTACAACCAACTCAACAGTAACCAAGTTCCCATGTAACCAACTCAGCTGTAATTCATCTCAATTTTAGCCAAACTCATTTGTGACTCAATCCAATCTCAAATGTAACTCCTCCAAATTCAACTGTAACTGATTCAGATGTAGCCATAGAGGATTCAGATGTATACATGGATGATTCGGATGTAGCATCGCCAAGTCTACTGGCGAAAAGTAAACAAAACTCAAGCGGTGAGGTAGCCTACAAAAGGCTCTTCCGTCTGGCCCTCTAAATGGAAGTGCGATTCAGTAGAGGGATAGGTCTACTCCAAAACTACGCCATTGAGATGGGTGAGAGAGACTCTTCGGAAAAGTCACTTAAAAGAAAAAAACCGACCCGACCGGTACGGGCTAACGAGCTCGAAAAATTAAAACCAAGGGCCCTCCAGCCTAGGTACCCTAAAGAACAAGGGTCAACGGAACTGGTCTTTAAAAGAAAATCTGTCGATCCCAGAGAGGCGTAAAAACTGCGAGCGCTCGCGAAAAAAATCGAGAAAAAGACTGGGATCCTAGACCCGCGCACTAAGCGGCCGCTGCCCTAACTGGGCTTCCTATCTCCCGCCCAACTGAGGGTCACCGCACCCTCGCACAGTCAGGTGTAAAGGTCACCGTGACTGGCACTCTTAATTATCAGTCATCAATGACTTGATCCCTCATCCTTTCTTAATCCTTTATGTGGTTGATTGTACAGATCTAGGTCTTTTTGATCAACGATCTTATTGATATAATTGATTCATCATTGATTTCACTTATTCATCTACCCCATCATTTCTCGATCTCTTCAATGGTTGACTTCAAATCTAGGTATTTTATCACTACTTATCTTTGGTGATATGTATAAATAGTAGTGTATACCTAACAAATTAATTTATGAAGATGATCGGTCTTTTTGATCACATGCTATCATTTCTAAAATCATAAGATTACCATCTATGCTTTGGATATGGATCTAGCTAGTCTTTATCAATTTATTTTATATGGTACCTATAGAAGAATCATGGCTTAATTGTACCAGTTCCAGTTGAGACATCAAAGGAGTGTTTTCTGATCATTTGCCATAACATCCTATATATAATAGATCGTATGAATAGTAGACTATACATAATGATCAATTGATTGATGATTTCTTATTCGTAAAGATCTTGAGAGTTGACTTTGAGAGAAGAGTTTTAAAATTTTAAAAGATGAATTCTCAGAAGATCATCATATTTGCTCCTATATAAGTAAGATATTAAATCCGATTAATGTTTGTACATGTGAAATTAACAGATGGCATCAAGGAGATTGCCTATGATGATTAAACCCTCCTATTCGAGCAGTGTCTCATAGGTAGATAGAAGTCGATCATAATAAGGTCATCCATAGTCTTTTATAAAAAAATGTGGCAGCATGGTCATATGTTGCAAGGCTTACAATGTTCGTATGTGAAGCAAGAGTTTCACTAATTGAACAATCCTCAGTAGATTTTGATTTCGAGCGATTGTAGCCAATGGACATATGCATCTAATTTCGAGCTTCTATCCAAAAATCTGTTCAGAAGGGATCACTCCCCCAACCTAGTTTACACAAAGTTACAATGGTATAGATAAAAATGATTACGATTTCTACAGGTGGTGGGAACGTGAACTTTCAATAGTGCAGTATAATCATAATTCATGAACAATCCAAATCTAGCCCATCATCAAACCTTGCTCAAGATGCTTCTTTACCTTAGTTGGTTTCCCTATGTGAAGGGGTGAGATCATGCGTTCACCATTCTATCTCTAATTATTACGAGTAATGACTAATCTGATCCCTAATACAACCCATTGATGTACTATTAACTGTATTGATTCTAAGAGATTATATTAATATATTAGAAAACTCTAACTGAAGTTAGGTCATGAATGATAAGAAGAATACTCCTTTAACCTCATGTTCTTTATTTTGAATGTGTCGATGGTTATTTCCTATAGAGCATACATTTGATGGTAAGGTTGATTGGCTTAAAGAGGGGCTTTCAGTGAAAGAATTCTCTTATACGTATGGAGTTGATTACATCAAAGCCTTTTCTCTAGTAACCAATATGAAGTCCAGGTGCACCAAAAGTTGGCTTATTTGTGAGTTTAATATGGCCAATACTTTCTTACAAGATAATTTCAGTTAGGAGGTTTTTATGTCCTAACCCCAGATACCTAGAAGACTTTTGTAATAAAAATTTTATAGGCTAAGTTAGTCTGTAAGGCAGCATGAGGAGGGAGAAAGATTGTACCTTTGATCTTCTAAGTTGGAGGGTATTTGTGGCTTATCTATCATACAACAATAGATAAAATACCTGATGGACAGCAACAGAAAAATGAAAAAAAAAACGAATTAGAAACTTCAACATTGACTTTAATGAGAACAAAGAGGAGAGAGGTATGTACCTTTGAATATCTCTACTTTGGAGATCCAAACTTGCATGCATCAACCTTTTCTTGACAGGAGCTTAAGTTTATTCAGATCCGGATGTTACAAATATAAAAACCTCAAAGGGAGTCTCGTCCTCGAGACCCGAGTTAAGGTTACTTTGTGTCTTATTTGGATCTCACCTGGCCATAAAAACCTCAAAGGGTTTTGAACCCGTAAAAACCTCAAAGGTAAAACAAGTCGTGTTTTTTCAATATATATAATTAAATGGGCTTGTTTTGACCATTACCTGAAAGAGCTGCGGATATCGTGCCCGCATATCCACTTATGTCTTCCATGTTGCTTCTTTGACATCATGTCGGTGCTATAACACCTTTATTAGGGGAACCTCTTTGTTGCGGAGTTTTTTCTCACAACACTATCGAGTATTTGTACTGACCTTCTCTTCGTATGTTAAGTTTGCCTCCACGTCGAGGCTCTTGTAGCTGATGACGTGTCGAGGGTCGTGCACGTATTTCTTTGAATTAGATATATGAAATATATCGTGTACAACTGACATGTGTGAAGGAAGGGTTACTCGATGTATCACCTTACTCATACGAGTAATAATTTCAAATGGTCCAAAATGTCGTGGCGCCAACTTGTCATGATCATCATATCTCTATACTCTCTTCATGGAAGATACTCGTATGAACACCCAAACTCCTTCATGTGTTTACAGGAGTTTTCATCGGTATGAAGGATTAAGTTGAATATTGATAGGTCAAATTTGAATGGATTAAGAGAAGATGATCGGACTACCTGAAACTTCAATTCTCTTCTCCGATGATATGCATAGCTTTTCGGGTGGCCCTAAGCCGTCAGGAGACTTCGCCTCACAAGGTTATCAACCCTCGCAGTCTCCTCCAAGAAATCTACGGAGTAAAGAGCGTGTTCACCTATCTTACGCCAACTGAGAGATGCGAGACATCTCCGCCCATATAGGGCTTCGAATGGTGTCATACCAATACTGGAATGATGGTTGTTGTGTGGGAGTTCTACCAATGGTAAATGGTCCTTCCAGGACCCTTTCCACTCTATAGTACATGCACGTAGCAAATCCTCAAGTGTCTGAATAATGCGCTGTGTATGGTATGTAGAACTCATCTTCAGCTCTGTCTGTGGTGCTGACATAAGCTGGTACCAGTAGTGAGATATAAACCTCGAGTTTCAATCAGACAATACCTCACGTGGTATATCATAAAATTTGATAATGTTTTTTTCACATGTAATCTAGCCAACCTAGATGGAGTGTAAATCATGTTGATATGTATGAAATGGACTGACTTGGTCAATCTGTCAACAACATCCCAATAGCATCGTGACCACCTAGTGTCTTTACTAGTCCTGTGACAAAATCCATAGAAGTACTCTTCTACTTTTATTCGAGAAAGGGGAGAGATTGTAATAACCATGGTGGTCTCTTGTGTTCCGCCTTGACCATCTGATAGATCATGCACTTGCTAACATGACATGCTGCATCTCGCTTCTTTCCGTCCTGCCAGAAGTAGACCTAGATTTCGGTACATCTTTGTGTTGCCAAGAAAAATAGACAATCGTGAACTATGTGCCTTATCAAGAATATCTCTGGGCAACTGCTCATTGTTGGGCACAATTGCCCAGCCAGCATTCCACAAAATAGACTTAGTCACCACAAAATCATCACATTTGTCCTTGATGGCACGCAAGCATCTGTCTCAAATTGAAGGATGTCCTATGTCCTTCTACTATGCAATCCCAAAGACAGATGAACCGCGGAGACACGATAGTATTTGTGGATGCAGTCTCATAAGGATGCCAATTAGTCAAAGCTTATGCGTGCATCCCACGTGTATAGTTAGTTTGTCGTATGTACATGGACTTTCCTGGTCAGCACATCTGCCACCATGTTTCCTTACTAGAATGGTAAGAGATCGTGTAGCCAAAATCCTTTAATAGCTCAAGCCACCTGGGATGTCTCAATGTTCAGCTCCTTCTGATCCAAGATGTACTTTAGGCTATTGCGATCTATGAAAATATCAAAATTCACCTCATAGAGATAGTGACGCCAGATCTTTAAAGCGAAGACAACTGCTACCAAGTCCAAGTCACGAATAGAGTAATTCTGCTCATGCGACCTCAACTGATGTGATGATTATGCAATCATGTGATCTCACTGCATCAGAATAACTCCTAAACCTTCACTTGAAGCATCTGTATATACTACATAATCCTGAGTGTCTGAAGGAAGTGCAATAATAGGTGCATTCATTAATCTTTGCTTCAATATCCTAAAGGCTTGCTGGCATGAATCATTCAAAATGAAAGGATCTCTCTTCTGTGTAAATCGTGTCAGGAAAAGAATGACTCGGGAAAAACTACCGAGAAAGCATATGTAATAGACCACTAGTCCAAGGAAGCTATGAATCTGAGTGATTGTCTTGGACTGCTCCCAAGACATGACTGCTTTAATCTTCGTAGGATCAATCGAAATACATGCTCCAGAATTGATATGCCCAAGGAATAAGATTTGAGATACTCACACTTGTTCAACTTAGCATACTACTTATGCTCTTGAAGTGTATCCAACACTATCTTCAGATCATTTGCATGATCTCATTCGCTCCAAGTATAACAGAACATCATTGATAATCACAAGCACAAACTTGTCCAAGTATGGACGGAAAATCCCGTTTATCATGTTCACGTATGTTGCATGGCATGTGTGAGCCCAAGCGACATCACACAAACTTGTCGTGCCCATATCGAGTCTTGAATGTTGTCTTCCAATTATCCGACTCTTGAATCCTCTGTTGATGGTAGCCAGATTGGAGATCTATCTTTGAAAACATCGAAAATCCATGTAGTTGATCGAACAAATAATAGATGTGTGGCAGAGGATAATAGTTTTTTTTGAAGTCCAAAAAAAAGGGGGATACACTCAGTGGTGTTCGCCCCAATTATATTAAAAAAACAAAGTTAAAAGGATGTTTAAATGGTATCACCCGAGATACAGGAAGCTAAACCAACACCCAATCATCACCTAAACGTGTACAGTGTAAAAGGACGTTTTCTTTGTAAAAGCGCTGCCCCACAAAGATAGCTTCATTTCTGCCTAGCCAGATTGCCCATAATCTTGCCAATGGCCGCAAAAACTCCCTCCGCTCCCTATTTTTGTTCGCCACCATTGAGTCACAGAAGGACGCCAAGTCCGTGGTGCACACCCAAGCTTCAGCCGCCTCCTCCCATACCCCCACCACCGTTGGACATGCGAAGAAGAGATGCTCCAAAGATTCCACAGCACTGTTGCATAAAACACATCTATCAGAGATACTGCCAAGCAGCCTCGCGCAACGATCCCTCGTCATCAACCTCTGCCTTCGAAACAACCAATGGAAGAAACCCACCCTTTCAGGTAGCCTCAACCCCCAAAAAAAGCCGCAATCACGCACTACCCCCTCCAGCCGCGATGGGGGGGGGGGAGTACAAACCGCCCCATACGCCTTCCTAGCCGAGAACGGGCCCCCCTCCAGGCCCAGTGTTCCCTCCCGTCCGAAGGATGACCGACCCCATTGATGTCGTTCAAAAGATCGAGATAATCCTGGAGCCTTTGATCCGAGAAGTCAACACGGAAGAGTGGAAACCACCCATCCTCCGACCAGCAGGAGGCGACGCAAGCATATCTATCAGCCGCCAAAGTGAACAAGCGAGGCAACCGACCACACAGAGGTTCCTCCCCCGTCCAAACATCCGTCCAGAACCTGAAAGTTTGACCATCACCAAGCACCGGAGGAAAGAGCAAAGAAAATTTAGAGAAAACTTCCTGTACCCCTTTCCAAAAAGGCGTCTGAGGCCCCCTCCCCTGAGCAACCGCTAACGGAAGTGCCCCGTTAATACCATGAATCTTCCGCAAGACCTCACTACACAAATCTTCGCCAGGACCCCATATCCTGCTGGCCTACTTAAGCAGGAGGGCCTCATTAACATGGTCCAACCTCCGGATGCCCAGACCCCCATCCCTCTTCCGCCTCGTAACCTCGTCCCAACCCACCAAGTGCATCTCCCCCGATGACTCCCCATTTTTGCCCCACAAAAACCTCCGCATAAGCTTCTCGAGACGGCAGCGGATCCCCACCGGCAACCGGCGGTTAGATAAGAAATAAACCGGGATAGACGAAAGCACCGCCTTGAGGAGGACAAGACGTCCCCCTTTCGAAAGCAAAGCAGATCTCCAGCCAGCAAGCCTCCTCTCAACCTTCTCCACCACCTTGGACCAATCCCTCAATCTAGCCCTGCCCGAGACCAGCGGCATCCCCAGATAATCAATAGGCAGGGCGCAAGGCCTGCGAACCCAAAATCGAACCGCACGCGTCTACTTCCTCCGAAGTAAGATCGAACGGTACCACCTTCGATTTGGCGACATTCTTGAAAAGACCCGACATCTCACTGAACAACTCAAGCGTGGCAGACATGGCCGAGACCTCAGCAGGGCCCCCCTCAATGAAGAAGACGGTGTTATCGGCATATTGGAGTAAAGGGATCACCATCCCTCCACAAGAGAACCCCGCTGAGAGCCCACAATCGACAACACGGCAAGCCATCCGAGCAAGGACATCCGCGACCACGACAAAAAGAAGAGGTGCAAGGGGGCAGCCCTGTCGGACCCCCTTCTTGGCTGGAAAGAGCCCCCCTCAAGGCGTCCATTAACCATGACTGAGAACGAGGCCGTAGTGACGCACCGACGCATCCAAGAGATCCAGACCTCTGGGAAGCCCCTCCTCCGCAGAACCGACCAGATCAATCTCCAATCAAGGCAGTCATACGCCTTCGCGAAGTCAACCTTCCACAGCACACCACGTCTCCCTTCCTTCACCCAATCCGCAACCATCTCCGAGGCAAGAGTGGTGCAATCCGCAATCTGCCTTCCCTGTATGAAAGCTGCTTGCATAGGCGAGATGATGGAGTCAAGCACCCGGGCAAGCCTTAGAGCAAACACTTTTGCCACGATCAGATATAGAGCATTTGATATTGCAATGGGGGCAGAGGATAATAGTTCTCCACTATTTCTCGTTCAGTTGTATGTAATCAATGCATAATTTCATTGATCTATCCTTCTTTCTGATGAAAGAAGTAGAGCACCCCAAGGTGAAGTGTTCGACCTCACGAGCCTAAAAAAAAAGTAACCCATGTAGCTGCACATTCAGCTTTCTCAACTCGGTTGGTGTCATTTGGTACGGAGTCATCGAGATTGGTTGTGTATCTAGTAGTAGTGTTATCTCGAACTCAATCTCTCTCTCAAGCGTATACTTGGCAAATCATCAGGAAACACATTGGACTAATTTAACACTAAACTGATGTCCTGAGTCATCGGCTCGTCCATCAGGTATATTTCGGATAATTGCTAGAAATGTATCGTATTCTCGATCTATGATTCTTTGAGTTCTCAACACTGAAATGTACTTCATTTTGGAGTCATGTAATGTATCCTTAACGGTAAACTCGGGTAAGTCTGGAATCCTGAAGACAACCGTCCTCCTGAAGCAAATAACAAGGTATAATGAGCTGACGGCTAATACACGCCTATAATCAGGTCACACTTGTCAAGTTGTAGTAGTAAACAGTGTGTGATCATCTCATGTCCACCAATCAACATTGGTAATCTTTTGACTATCAGTCTTATGCTGAACAACTGGCTACCTGGCCCATGGATGTGATGGGAAGGATCTAGGGCATATGTAGTTCTACCTACAGAAGTTAGAAATCTCGAAGCTCATAAATAGCTCCAGAATCAATTAGAAAGGTCGGCTCTAAACGCTATGGTTTTGTGTTAGAACGGATATCCTTAATTATAATTGTTGATGTTCGCGGATATTATTACTGTGTTTTTTTTCTCTTCTTGGGATGCAATATGGAAATTAGTTGCAATTGGTGACATCGGTGGTCATTGAATGTCATATTTCCCTTTCGGACTCGCGACAAGTCAGAGGACTATCGATATCCGAGAATTAATGCAATCGGAACTATAATATAGCGAATGTATGTAGCGGGGTACCACTGCTCTGATACCAAACTATGAAGCCCGCTCCCTCTCGGATCTGGGATACCCGTTTACACATCACGCGTAGTATCATGTTCGCTAAAGATCACATTACA
The DNA here is from genome assembly GCA_037367405.1 of Ottelia alismoides. Classification (NCBI taxonomy): domain Eukaryota; kingdom Viridiplantae; phylum Streptophyta; class Magnoliopsida; order Alismatales; family Hydrocharitaceae; genus Ottelia; species Ottelia alismoides. The sequence goes on from JAZKJV010002787.1 coordinate 28,815, forward strand.
ATACTGAAAATTAGGGGGGATTTTTTTCATATTTACTTTATGAATGACATTCACAATTAACAAATAAGCCACATAACTACAATATGTCATCAATCTATTGCATAAATTTTCATATCATTTAACATGTAACAAACGAATCTGCATAATGTACATGCATCCCAATTGTATCAGAAGAGAAAGAAAAACACACACACACACACACACATATATATATAATATTCTGAACATAACTATAATATACATACCTGATATGTTTTACTGCAGAAACTGACGTTCAACTCTCCCAGTACCACGATGCAGGTGTTTTTCCTGCAGTCCATACAATAGGGAGAAAAGAACATCAACAGATGTTGAGTAAATCTTATTAATTAGAAATAATAGGAAGTTTAATGGCTCCCAAAAGAAAGCAAGTAGCTGGTCTAACAATTAGATTTATCGAGCTACTTGGAGAGAAGCTGGTTATCATGTTGTTTTGTAAAGGTGAAACCCTGACTTACCCATCATACCTCAATTACCCGCATTTCATATTTCATAGAATAGTTATAGATTGCATTATATATATAAATTATATGATCCATACTTAAGCTATTGCCTTATTTTAAAATTATGCTTCATGCTTGATGGATCTATTTGTTGAGGATGATGAGTCTCCTATTTTGATCTTTGTCCTTACCAAATTATATATATAACCGTATATAATTTTCATTCTTCCTTATCATATTTCAAGTTTCAACGATTCGTTAATTCTTGGTTCATTATAAGTTTATTATGATCGAGGTGATACAGATCTCCTTCCAATTTTCATAAGTCACGTAGATAAATTTTAGTAAGTGTGGATGATGTGTCTCGTATTCTGATTCTTTTCTTGTTAATTTTCTCAAGCTTAGTGGATAGTCTGTGGTCTTGGTCTGGATAACACCTCACACTATGACTCTAAGGTAGTAAGGAAGCCTTAGGGTTGGGGTGCCTCCGTAGGCATGCGGTGGAGTAAAATGCATCCTAACTAAATTCCAACACATTCACTAGTTATTTCAAACAACTGTGTAGTAGCTCGTACTCTGATAAGGATGATTTTCATAAACTGGTCTTTTCTCTTCGTCAGGAATTACTGGCGGAACAGTAATTAGCTCAATGGAAACTAAGCTCAACTACAACCAACTCAACTGTAACCAAGTTCCCATGTAACCAACTCAGCTGTAATTCATCTCAATTTTAGCCAAACTCATTTGTGACTCAGTCCAATCTCAAATGTAACTCCTCCAAATTCAACTGTAATTGATTCAGATGTAGCCATAGAGGATTCAGATGTATACATGGATGATTCGGATGTAGCATCGCCAAGTCTGCTGGCGAAAAGTAAACAAAACTCAAGCGGTGAGGTAGCCTACAAAAGGCTCTTCCGTCTGGCCCTCTAAATGGAAGTGCGATTCAGTAGAGGGATAGGTCTACTCCAAAACTACGCCATTGAGATGGGTGAGAGAGACTCTTCGGAAAAGTCACTTAAAAGAAAAAAACCGACCCGACCGGTACGGGCTAACGAGCTCGAAAAATTAAAACCAAGGGCCCTCCAGCCTAGGTACCCTAAAGAACAAGGGTCAACGGAACTGGTCTTTAAAAGAAAATATGTGGATCCCAGAGAGGCGTAAAAACTGCGAGCGCTCGCGAAAAAAATCGAGAAAAAGACTGGGATCCTAGACCCGCGCACTAAGCGGCCGCTGCCCTAACTGGGCTTCCTATCTCCCGCCCAACTGAGGGTCACCGCACCCTCGCACAGTCAGGTGTAAAGGTCACCGTGACTGGCACTCTTAATTATCAGTCATCAATGACTTGATCCCTCATCCTTTCTTAATCCTTTATGTGGTTGATTGTACAGATTTAGGTCTTTTTTATCAACGATCTTATTGATATAATTGATTTATCATTGATTTCACTTATTCATCTACCCCATCATTTCTCAATCTCTTCAATGGTTGACTTTACAAATCTAGGTATTTTGTCACTACCTATCTTTGGTGATATGTATAAATAGTAGTGTATACCTAACAGATTAATTTATGAAGATGATCAGTCTTTTTGATTACATGCTATCATTTCTAAAATCATAAGATTACCATCTATGCTTTGGATATGGATCATCTAGCTAGTCTTTATCAGTTTATTTTATATGGTATCTATAGAAGAATCATGGCTTAATTTTACCAGTTCCAGTTGAGACATCAAAGGAGTGTTTTCTGATCATTTGCCATAACATCCTATATATAATAGATCGCATGAATAGTAGACTATATATAATGATCAATTGATTGATGATTTCTTATTCGTAAAGATCTTGAGAGTTGACTTTGAGAGAAGAGTTTTAATACTCAGAAGATCATCATATTTGCTCCTATATAAGTAAGATATTAAATCCGATCAATGTTTGTACATGTGAAATTAACCGGTGGCATCAAGGAGATTGCCTATGATGATTAAGCCCTCTTATTCGAGCATTGTCTCATAGGTAGATAGAAGTCGATCATAATAAGGCCATCCATAGTCTTTTATAAAAAATGTGGCAGCATGGTCATATGTTACAAGGCTTACAATGTTCATATGTGAAGCAAGAGTTTCACTAATTGCACAATCCTCAGTAGATTTTGATTTCGAGCGATTGTAGCCAATGGACATATGCATCTAATTTCGAACTTCTATCCAAAAATCTGTTCAGAAGGTATCACTCCCCCAACCTAGTTTACACAAAGTTACAATGGTATAGATAAAAGTGATTACGATTTCTACAGGTGGTGGGAATGTGAACTTTCAATAGTGTAGCATAATCATAATTCATGAACAATCCAAATCTAGCCCATCATCAAACCTTGCTCAAGATGCTTCTTTTCCTTAGTTGGTTTCCCTATGTGAAGGGGTGAGATCATGCGTTCACCATTCTATCTCTAATTATTACGAGCAATGACTAATCTGATCCCGAATGCAACCCATTGATGTACTATTAACTGTATTGATTCTAAGAGATTATATTGATATATTACAAAACTCTAACTGATGTTAGGTCATGAATGATAAGAACAATACTCCTCTAACCTCATGTTCTTTATTTTGAATGCCACTCTTGTTTCCTGTCGATGGTTTATTTCCTATAGTGCATACACTTGATGATAAGGTTGATTGGCTTACAGAGTGACTTTCATTGAAAGAATTCTCTTATACGTATGGAGTTGATTACATCAAAGCCTTTTCTCTAGTAACCAATATGAAGTCCAGGTGCACCAAAAGTTGGCTTATTTGTGAGTTTGATATGACCAATACTTTCTTATAAGATAATTTAGTTAGGAGGTTTTTATGTCCCAACCCCAGATACCTAGAAGACTTTTGTAATAAAAATTTTATACGCTAAGTCATGCCTGGAAGGCGGCAAGAGAAGGGAGAAAGATTGTACCTTTGATCCTCTAAGTTGGAGGGTATTTGTGGCTTTATCTATCATACAACAATAGATAAAATACCTGATGGACAGCAACAGAAAAAGGAAAAAAAACCGAATTAGAAACTTCAACATTGACTTTAATGAGAACAAAGAGGAGAGAGATATGTAACTTTGAATATCTCCACTTTGGAGATCCAAACTTGCATGTAGCAACCTTTTCTTGACAGGAGCTTCAGTTTATTCAGATCCAGATGTTACAACCGGGACGATGACAATATGTGCAGGGATGACGTATGCTACCTCCTCTACCACGGGGTCCACGTCCACAAAAGACAGATGAGCCTCTTCCCCTAGAGGCTGTCATCGCCGAACAAGTCTGACTAGCAGTAGATGTCGGGACAGTAATCCTGCTAAGTTTGCGGAAAGCTTCCTCCATAGGAGGAATAGTAGCATCCGCAAATATCTGAGATCGAGCAGCATCATATTCACGATCGAGGGCTGCAAGGAATACTCCTACCATTGTGGCATTTCTGTACGCCTTCTGTTGCTCAGAAGTAGCGGTGAGAGGCATGAAGCTATGGAGCTTCTCAAACATCCCATGTAAAGATGTGTACAATGAGTGTAGAGGCCGTCCGTTCTGCTTCACTGTGAAGATATCAAGCTGAAGTTAAAGTATCTTGGTCTCATTCCGTGCCTGAGAATATGTTGCAGCGAGAATATCCCACATTGCTTTGGCAGTGGGTTGATGCAACACGTCATTGGCGATCTCTATCGTCAATGTTCCTGACAACCAAACTTTGGCATATGCATCGTCTGCCTCTCACGAGGCGTGAATCCCTGTTTTCTCCACCGGTTCATCGTCGGTAAGAATATGCTTCTTACCATTAGACTTCATAAGGCTCATGAACTGCATAGCCCAGAGCTCATAGTTCGTCCCGTCCATCTTGACAATTGGTCCCGGACCTCTGAAGGCACCAGTGGCGGGTACATCAACTTTGTTCTCTGACATGATGCCAATTGAAGATTACATGGGATTCGTAAACCAATAGAGAGATGTCTACAAGGATATGTGAGGATTTGATTGCATACTGTTAGAAAATCGGAAGCGGAAGCATAAACATGGAAAAGATAAACAAAATAGAAACAACGGGATTTTACGTGGAACCCTACTCCATGAGGAGCGGGATGAAACCACGGGAGAAGCCTTCAAAGGGGCATGCTATGCATTTCTTTTTCTCAATGGATACAGGAGGTCTGGGGCTCCTTATATAGCCTCTCCAGAGCCTCCAAGTCCCACTACTGGACGATGTGGGACTAAACACTGGATGGGGTAAATGGATCTCCTCCAGGATCCATTTACCCTATTACAACTCAATAGGCGCTTACAACTTATGCTCCAACACTCCCCCTCAAGCTGGAGCATGCAATGCTCAGCTTGGACAAACAGACAGAAACTCAACTCAACGCTACAAGACACTACGGACAATATCAACCCAACGCGCACATTGCTGCAGTCGAGGACGTTGCTTCTCATGTCGTGCAGGTGAGGAGGACGAACGGGCTGGAGTGTGAGTCAACTGAAGACTCGTAACCTGACCATCGAGTCTGAACTTGCGCCTGAAGTCTCCTCGTCGGAGAACTGGGTCTCTCCCATCTAGCTCAGAGAATGGTGCACTGCTCTGGTGTACCTATGATACCACATGAAAACCCTTGCTAACATGACATAGGGAATGATCCTCTACTCTGGAGTCCCTATGGCTCACATGAAAACTCTGTCCTGACAACTAGAAGAATGATGGGGACCTCTGACAAAGATGGCAACTTATGCTCATCTGACAATGACCGCACACTCGTGCGTGTCTGAAACCGAGGACTCGAAAGACAATCGTCGAGTCTGAACTTGGATCTGAACCGTAAAGTCTGGAATCTGATCGGTCTGGAAATCTGAATCTGCATCTGGAATACAAGACCTGTGACTCTACATACATACTCCCCCTTTCTCCCATACTTGTCGGAAAACATGAATGTCGATCAAGTTGGGAGAAGACAAGGTCAATAGGGGTAAACATGAATATCCAAAAACTTGCGGCTTTCCTTCAATTTTTTTTAAAACCGTCCATTTTTTTTAAGCCGCCATGATGATTTTTTTTACACATAAGCCGTTCAACCTCCATTTTTTTTCCACGGCTTTTCAATTTTTTTTTGAAATTGCGTACGACTTTTTCTTTGTACGCGGCTTTTTTTTCAACAACGTACAACTTTTTCAAATGTACGCGCCTTTTCTCCTTTTTTTTTTAAAACGCAAACCTTGGCCCATTTGGGCCTAAAAACCTCATCATTTTTTTAATTTGGACTGGCGCAGCCCCCCTGGGCCTTTTTTTTCATTGCCCCAAGCCCCCTACACGTTTTTTTTAATATTCTCGGCCTACATAGGCCCACAGATACGACACAGTAGGGTTCCAATTGGAACCCTTCTTGCGAAATCACGCCGCCACCTCGATGGAGGAGGAGCCGCCTCCTGCACGTGATGGAGGAGGAGACGGGGTTTGGAGCAGGTCTCGCGCGGGGAGGTCTGATGCTGGCAGCTGTTGGGAGGGCGCTGAGGAGCCCGGAGCCGCTTGCTGGAGACCTGGGCTCCGCGCCTCCTGCGCGCTCGCTGGAGGAAACACGGGGGCATCGACGTGCCTAGATGCTTTGAGAGGGTGCGAGATCGAGCGCGAGCGCATACCCGTGCCGCCGTGAGCACTGGGTTCGAGGGGTCGAGCCGACTCCTGTATGCGCAGGGCTCCGTGACAGAACCTGGGAGCGCCGCCATGTTGATGATAGGGCTCCGCCTGGGAATGGTGCGTGCAGAGGGGGCTGCGTCCTGGGAGGGTTCGCGCCGCCTGCGCTTGCTGTTGTGGCTCGGAATCTGATGGAGATGCGCCACCGCTGGAATTTCCTCACCGCCTGGAGATGCGGAATCGAGGGTTGGTGCGGAGACATGATGTTCGTGAGGACATGATGTTCGTGAGGAGTGCACTGCCTGGTGATCTTGCGCATGAGACATGGAGCATCGCTAGATTTTTTTTGGATGCTTCGCCTGTGAGGGCTCCGTGGAAGATCGGATGCGCAAGGTTGCATGCTTCGAGCATTAGAGAACCGCTGGAGATTGCAGCCCGCTTGAAGATGCAGGTCTGATGCCGATAGGGTTTTGCCGTAGGGACGAGGTTGTGCCCAGTTGCTGGAGGGATGCCGCCGCCTGCGGCTTCGCTGGAGAACTCACGATTAGGGTTTCACGAAACCCTAGAATTTCTTGGACAAATCTTCGTGAATGAATAAATCTTCAACAAAACATCGAATCTCGACCGAACAAAAACAAAGAATAAAAATCCTCGAGAATCGACCCGCTCTGATACCATGTTAGAAAATCGGAAGCGGAAGCATAAACATGGAAAAGATAAACAAAATAGAAACAACGAGATTTTACACGAACCCTACTCCATGAGGAGCGGGATGAAACCACGGGAGAAGCCCTCAAATGGGCATGCTATGCATTTCTTTTTCTCAATGGATACAGGAGGTCTGGGGCTCCTTATATAGCCTCTCCAGAGCCAAGTCCCACCACTGGACGATGTGGGACTAAACACTGGATGGGGTAAATGGATCTCCTCTAGGATCCATTTACCCTATTACAACTCAATAGGCGCTTACAACTTATGCTCCAACACATACAGTGTTCACGAAATCGGCCGCACGGGCCGCATATGCCCGTACGGCATGCAGACCGTACCGATTTCATGAATCAGTGCATTATGCGCCCTTCCCGCATATCCGGCCCGCATATGCCCTGGATATCCCGCATATGCCCCGCATACTGCTCTAGCAGCTCCAACTTTTCAATCTTCTCATTCAGGTCCTTAATTTCGTAGCTCTGCTTCTTCCTTCATTTAATTGTTAGAATATGACATGCATTTCTATACAATTGCAATATACTATACCATTATGTATATGCAATTTTTATGTTTTTTCTCATGTATTGCTTTCACAAGTATATGTAATGTATCATCAATTTTTTTTATATGCCGATTGAGGTTTTGCTCATGTAGTGCATGTGTTGCTGTTTTGTTATTACGAATCATCTAATGTGTGAAGTTTTTATGGTAAATGTTTTTTGTGATTAAATATGTTGCAATTAAAACACACACACACACACGCATATCTAACGCGAATCATTTTCTTAGATCTTCGTTAACTCCACTTAGATACATAAATTCAGTGGTAATGTTTTTCATAGATATTTATTTATTTTTAAGTTAAAAATTAGAAAACCTCGTAGAACCTCATATAACCCGCATACTGCTTATTCAATATTCGGTGACCAGTCCGAACGCATACGCATGCTGCTTTCTTGAAACTTGATTGCATATGTATACTTATGCAATCAAATCCTTACCAAAGCGAACGAAGGGAACGATGGAGAGGTGAGGCCTACATCAGTGGAGGGGGGGGGTGGCAGCGGTGCCTAAGGGAAACCGGCGAGACCTAGGATAACCGGCGGTGATGCTAGGTGGCGGGACCAGGAGAGGCGCTAGTGAGCGGGAGGGTATGCCAACGGGAGGGCGGCAACGCTGGCGGATGGGAGGCGGCATCGAGAGGTAGGGCGGCGACGCCGACAACAACGAGATGAGAGAGAAGGGGCTGGCGGGTGGGAATTAGGGTTAGGGTATTCGAGCTCCGGTCTAGGACCGCCGCTCTGATACCATGTTGGAAGAAATGAGTGCGTTGTATTCTCTAAGAACCCTAGACTCTCTTATATAGAGGAGAGTCCTATGGGTAAATTACATAAGACGGATACAAAGAAATAAAATATAGAAAACGGTACATAGAGAATATGGAAATATATATATATATATACACAATCAGAACACGTGAGAACTTGTTTCCTTATAACTTGTTCAATGCATCCACATTAGATATATTTTGATCGTTGATCAACATGCACTATTGGTTTCAGTTGATCGTTGGATGTTAGTTTCATTTCCAATGGGTATTGTGCCCAACCTAACTTGAAAAGGATTACTTTTACCCAGATTTATTAATAGTCATTTTTTTGAAAGAAATCAACAAATGACATTGGCTTCAAATGAGTACCATAAATTAGTGATGGATGTAGACCTTAGGTAATTTTAACCCCACGAACCTTAAAAACTTTGCAAATTATCATCTCGACCATGTATTCTTCATAGAAATTATCACCTACGCCCCGCAAACTTACAAACTCTTGCATCACAACACATGTAGTTAACCCCCATCATTTCACTGTTAAAGTTAATAGATTCTGTTAAATTTTTTTTGTTATGCCCTTCGTGGTTCTTGAAATTACAAACCAATGCCATTCCTTTTTTCCCTTCCTTTACTTGATTGCAACTAGATGTGATAATCGAAGATGCGGTTGTGGGAGGGATCTGAAGCTCCTGGACCTTGATTGGACGAGAAAGGTAGCGAGCTCATTACGAATTGGGGCAACGACCTGGAGAGCATCTATAGATGGCAAGGGACTTTAGATAGACCAACGACGGTGCTTGGGAAGCATCATAAGATGATGATGTCGGAGCAATCTTGTGGCGTTGTTGGCGTGCGCAAAGGGAGCTCGGCCACTTGGATGGGTCAGGGGGCTCCGCCACGAGATGGGTGAAGATGATGGGTATTTGAGTTAGGTTTCCTGAAGTGGGGTCGTTGGGTATGGGGCCACACAGGGAAGGTGATCTACATGATGTTGTCTCTCCTCGCCTATCTGTAGATGGTTGCTATGGTGTTGACAAATGGAGGACCTCATGATGTTCTGAGCTCTAAAAACATGTTGATTTTGTGGTGTGCGCTTTGAGCATTCAGTCGATCGACCATGATGACATTTCTTTCGGATTTATAAGACCAAAAGATCTATCTCAAGGCAATGCCATGTTCGATTCAAAGCAACACCATTTACCATTCGCGTTCGAGGATGAGTTCTCGTTCCCCTCCAATAAAGCAAAGTTCTCGATGACTTGCTATTTCGCGAAGCAGTTCTCTTCCCTCATAAACAAGTGTTGCCCGAATGAGATGGATTTCATATGCTCCCTCTGCCGGTGCAAGAAGTGGTCTCCTGAAGGGGTGGAGTGCAATGCCTACTTCCTGAGGTTGTTCGACAAAAGATTTGTCATCAAGCAATTGACAAAGACCGAGTTGGATTCTTTCGAGAATTTTGCTTTGTAGTACTTTAGATACATGACTGAGTCGATGAAATCCAGAAGTCTGACTTACCTTATCAAAATTCTTGATATATTTCAGGTATATTCCCCTCTCCCCCTCACTCACTATATCATTTCCTAATGATTGTATGCTGTTTATATTACCATCGATGTGTTTTTATCATGTAACCATGAAGAATACTAAAGGATGACGTGAAATACTGATGAGGAGCTGATCGAAAATAATCCTAGAACATGGATTGAGGAGCTCCAGGCGATACCATGGTCGGATCTTGATGCAGAGGTCATAAAGATCGCCAAGTGGGTGGGTAGCATGGAGCGGCACTCTCCAGGCGATACCATGGTCGGAGCTTGACGCGGAGGTCATGAAGGCGGGTAAGTGGGTGGGTGGCAGGGAGCGACACTCAGCCACAGACGGGGCAGTCGAGGGTTCTCCGCGATGGTAAGGAGAGCCTCATGACATGCAAGAGAAGGAAAGAGAGAAGAAGATGTGGAAGGAGAGAGGGAGGTTGATTATCCATCATCAGATTTCATGTAATTATATTAACTCATGACTAACTCAAGTTGTTGACTCAAATAAAGTTAAAAAATTTGAGAAAATAAGTCAAATAAAGTAAAATTGACGGCAAGGGGTGTGGTGTAAGACGGAGCATGTTTGCAAGGTTTAAGTGTTACGAAGAATAAAGGGAAATGGTCGAGAGGGTAATTGGCGAAGTTTTTAGGGTTCGTCGTGTAAAAATCCCTTTTACAAATTAAGGTATGTGATTTTTACACTTATAACCCTCTATACTGTCACAATACATGTTGAACTCTCCATAATTTAGAATTACATGTAGAACCCTGGATGGTTACTTTGTCTTACATCCTAACTCTGGTCATTACTTTACTCACAAATCTTATCACTCTTGAGGTAAATCAAATCAAACAACGATACAACGACTACTTTTTTTTATTCTTGCCTCTTTCGCTAGCAATATACTCATTTCACCCTCCCTCATGTCGGGCACCGCCACTCCTTCTCACCGTTGCTAACGCCCCATTCAAGGCGTAACTTCTCTCTCTTTCTATCCACCTCCACCTCCTCCCCTTTTGCTCACCAGAAGGATCTCTTATGCAAGAGAGCTTGACCTACTCTCCGATCAAGACAAGCGTACTACCTTCTACTAGAGCCTCCTGTCACTATGCCCTCCCTTCATAGAAGCTTTCCGCGCTCTTCACCCGGTCGACGTCATCATATTAGACATGTTCTTCCCGTGGACGTTCAAAGGAGCTCGACATCCCGAAAATCTCCTTCCATAACACCCATGTCTTTGCTCTATGTGTCACTGGCAAAGTCTCCCATTTTAAGTTGCATGGGAGCGTCATGGAAGAAGCAACAGGGGGCTCTGTTGCACGAATATGGAGACTACTGCTATGGCTGTATGAAGGTTGAATATGTTACGCACATATGGGAAATCACCACAATGTCTGAAAAAAGGAGAGGCCAGAGTTCATGCATATGCTGCTGCATGTAGTGGAATAATGAGATCAAAAAGAGGATGATGCATGACTCATGGTCCTAATTGCAAAGGGGGAGTGGATAGAGATCTGCCCATCATTGATGGAGTGATGCGTGCACTAGATGTGGACGGATTTGTGCTCGTATGGCCTAAGTGGGAGGACAGACTCAATCGACTTTAGAGGTTGGGTAGATTTGGAGGAGAAAGTGCTGAAGATGGAGATGGGTTTTGGATGTTTATTTAATGGCAGTGGTTGATCAGAATGTATGAAATTGGATGTTACTCCTATGATCTGGTGAATCCGAACCAATACATATGAAATCCTAGTTGCTTTAGATTTCCAGATTGCAGCTCCAATTAAGAACTACTCGAGCTTTGATGTATGTCAACGGAGAGGCCGACCGTCCCTCGATCCAATTTGTACTTTTCTTTGTTTCTCATAGGAACTTGAAGTTTGATCCAAACACATCATCTCTCACTTGTGGTTTCTTATATGTTGGAATGATGGTCACATAAGGTCATGGTTAGGGGTTGCGTTTGTGAATTGGTTTTGAAAGGGGTTGTAGACGCAAAAGGAGAAGCAATATTTACAAATTTGATGGATATGCAATGGCAAAAAGTTAATATTTAGGCAACAATGGCATAAGCGATAAGTTGTTAGGTGCGACTTCATGGGGGTAGATAATCGGCGTGTTTTCCATGGTGCCTGCTTGTCATTATGCATGGTGGGAGCAATGATGGAGAGGGCGTTCATCAATGATGTGGTTTGGAATAGTGACTTACCAATTTTGGTAAGGGTTACGCGAGAGGAAGATGAAGCCGAGCATCTTGGTAAAGCTGGTGTCGGATGTGATTGTTTGTTAGTAGCAAACTTTGGTCAAATTGTACCTTGGTCCGACAACTACATGATATTGGATTGAAGGTTTTCCCATTATATATATATATATATTCTGAAAGGCAAAAAAGGGTGTGACATCGTAGGGATGTGCACCGAAAAATTTTATATTCATAATTTCGATATAAGGTTGCGAAGACCAAGAATCCCAGAGGACTCTCGCATTGATCATAACATTTTCCACATACACGATTTTTCTTTATAGTACGAGCATTTCGTGCTAGCCATATCGCCCAGAGGGTCGTTGTTACATGAACTTTGACATCCAAAGAAGCATTTCCCAATGACCCAAGTGCATCCCAAAATGAGGAAACATACACATGATGAAATCAACAAGCCCCTGCTCTGCCCAAATGTCTTGCGATCCCGGATAGGTGAAGAAAATGTGGTTACCTTGGACTCCCCTCCTTATCTTGGACAAGAGGCGCCAAACCCACCAATTATACGGGATGTACAAGCCTCGTCATCAATTTGTCACGACTAATCAACTAGAGGAAGATCTTAACCCGGTGAGGGATCCTCCATCTCCATATATGCCCCAGAGTTCAAGGAGATGCCATGGTTAAGAAACGAAAGAGTTGTATAACTCATTGTAAGCTTTCTTTACTTAGAATTGTCCGTCGAACCATCACTAATGGTTAGGCCTGCCCAACGGCTCAACAACTAAAGATAAGGACACAATCAACTATTAAAAAGTCCAACACAATCTGATCCAAAATCTCATAACAAAGAACCAGGAACCATGCCCCATCACCCCAACCCCCACCAACAAATCCATGTTTGGAGGCAAGGGAAACAGGATGCCAGGGTCCTGTGGCATTGTAGTCTAATCGCCAGAAACTGAACGTTCAACCATTAGACTGGACGAAAGGCCCGAAATCTGCAGAAGAATCAAGAATATCCCCTTCAAGAGATTGGAAGGTGCATCGGTCTACCACATCCATCTATCAGAATATGTTCATCTGTCAGTCGGGGGACATCTCTGCCCACCCATCTTGATCCCCTGGAACATATCCTCCTGCTCATATGGCGAGAGTCGCCTATAACCGCCATCGTAATCTCCCTCTCTCCCTGTACATGCACACCACCAACCTCAGTGGAGGATATTAGGTTACAATGTTGTCTACCGCTAGCCATTGCATGGAAGAATTGGGTTATTGATGCCCTCCTCTAACCATGTTTGCCCTCGAGTCTTGCCTCTACTCCACCTCACGCTTCTTGTCCTCTAGTAGGACCTTGTAGTGTTCAACTTTAGCCACCTTTCCCAACTCCATAAGTTCCCTAAAGTCTTCCACTAGCTTAGTTACCTCCTCTTGTGCCTCTCCTCTTTTTGTTGACGGAGCTCCTTTCTAAAAGTCTCAACATCTTTCAGAGTGCATCGAGGCATATTGCCATGTCGCTAGATGCAAAACCACACAAGGGGTGCCTTGACAATGGTTGGCCACATGCTCCTGGAATCCATCCTCCAACAACCAAGAGCGCTCAAAGCGAAAAATGCTCCCCAAGAGGCCATTCTCCCTATTTCCCAACAGAGAGGGGTATGATCTGAATATGATTGCATCAATCATCTCACAAAAGCTAGAGGGAAGGCCTCAAGAAGTCCCACAGAAGTTAGGAAATAATAATGCGTGATCGAGATGAAGAGTTCCTCCAAGTGTATTTCGAGTTACAAGCATCCAACACCTTCAGGGAAGAACTCCCCACAAATTCCACGAACTCCTACGAACCCATGTACTGGCCACCCCGCTCGTGAGGTCGACTTGTAGAGAAAATTTTAATATTGAAGTCCTCTTCGATCAACCAAGGCAGCTCAAGCATACTCATCCTTGCACTGCACAACTCATCCCAAAGCGGCGAACAACTGCCGAGTTAGAGGGGCCATATATTACAGAAAGAAGGAACCACAGATTGTCCACTCGGCTAACCAACACCATTAAAAGCGAGGAACCAACTCCTACACCTACAATGCCTCCAGAATGTCATTGTTCCATCTCGTTAGGATCCTACCCGATGCCCCATTGGACGCCACCACACGAAAATCTGTCAACCTACTCCCTACCAAGGATGCCAAGAAATCTGATCCCTAAACCTCCATCTTCATTTCCTGGCATGCAAGCAAATTATGTATGCACACCAACTCCCTAGGAGCCACCCTAACCACTCTCCTCTTCTCTACCTACCCTAGCCCACTGACATTCCGGGTTACAATCTTCATGGGGCACAAAGGGCGCCTACCCCCACTGGATTCACCTCCTTACACCGCCACCTTCGAGATTAGGGGCTCATCAACCCGTCCCCCTGCAGTCGCCGACATCTTCTACTCCTCGTCACCCCCATCTTGCTCAGTCGACAACTCCACAATTGTTCGTTGCTCAATCTCCATTCCAACCACAACAACAGGAAACCCCATCGAGGTAAACCCATCCAAACCGCCCACATCAATAGCGATTGCTGCCCAACTTGATGCCATCGACCTTTGCCTCTTTCTGGAGAGCACCACCACCAACTCGTGGCTAGCGTTTCCCTTTTCCCCTCCACCGATCTCCATTCGGGACTTAGCCCCCAGCTAAAGGTCATAAAAAAAGTCAAGAAGTCCCTCGAGACCTACAAGAGATTAGTTTGTGAATTAGTTATTACAAGTCTCTGAATAGGGCTTTTGAGGGCTTTTTGGGTCAGATTTGTTGGCTTGTATCGGAGCAATTCAACAGGAGAACTTTCTATATTCAGGTTTGAGGGAATTAGTCGAGGAGTTGGGTTTTTTATGTAGATTTGGTGCCCCTGTTCGAGTGCTTACTTCTTGCTTTCATTTTCTCTCATATGTTTCCCTTACTGGAACTAAAGAGTTACAATTGTCATCTTTCATTCTTAGCGCATATCTTGGAATGCAAGAACTAAATAGAAATGTTTCTTTATCTTCGAGGCTTCAGTGAGCATCTCTCAGTCTAAGCTACGTGCTCGACTCTTTCCTTGTTTTCCTCATATTTTATGACGTAAGGTCCCCATACTCGTCGAGGAAGCATGCTTGAACCTACCATCCACCTTCATGCTAGCCGATGATGGCTATAGGAAAGCCACATCAAGGTCATGGCATGTTGAATCAGTTGCTGAGAAGAAGATCATGGCTTGGCTTGTCCCAACATCCAGACTTGCAGATCTAGATGAACTCTCACTGCCCACAAAGATGGCATAAATTGGCCCCCAAAAAGACCGTGACCCAAAAGATCAGAGCAGTCACATCACAGGGTTGTCCCATAGATCCAAAGGCACAACCGAATTCGAGATCCGAGTGAACAATCAGAATCGAGTCCTTCTTCGTGGTGGGTTCGTCCAACATGAGATCCCATATGTTAGCGATACCCCCATTAGGCACCAATAAAGGAAAGGTCGGGGTGGAGGGTCATTGGCCTTGCCTAAAAGTTGTTTCCAAAAATGCCTCCTTGAATCCCATGAAGACCGTCACGAGATTCCTCCCAAACTTTGACGTAATTCCTGCTAACTCTTCCAGTTGTTGATGCTCCAACTTTGTCTCTGCTTCTATCACAATTGTCGCCATCAACACTGCCCCGACATCCGTGGTCGCTACGCTAGCAATACCACCCTCTGGATGAACAATAACAACCTCAACTTTCATCTCTTCAGCCACTCGTTGATCGTTAGTAAGGCCTTCATCCATCTCCAACTGCTCCATTTCAAAGACTCCAATGAAAAAACTTGCAATCCCTATTTGAAGAGTGACGGGCGGCATGATCAGTTGCGGCTCCCTGGTCACCTCCGCCAACTTCTAGGGCCATGCCCGACCGCAACATGTTGCAAACAACCAACAAAAGATCTTGATGGGTTGCACAAAATCTTTGATCATTTCGATATCGCGGTAGCATAACAAAATCCCTACCAAAGAGATGACAACATACCTCCTTCGCTGTGATGCCATCATAGAAAACTGGCCAACGCCATAGGTGGCACAACAGTGGACATACGACCCCGTTAAGCATCTTTTCCTCCTCAAGAGTAAAAAGCCTACATGCACAGACCATCATGCCATCCAGTGCAACAACATGACCTTCGAACAACAACCCTACCAAGAGCCACATATTGTCAATCGCCTTGACAATGTCTCCCAAGTACCCCTCCAAAACCAAGAACTGGTCCCGGACCTCAATATTCTCAGGAGCCTCCCGTCGGGCAACCTTTACCTTCCAAACACCTCGAGGCAGCCCCATCGACGATGTCTGATGGCATTGCAATGAAGTATTACACATTGAGCTTGCACGAATGGACCATATGCCACTCCTCGTCGCATTGAAAACATCTCACGACAATCATAGGTTGTTGCCTACTTCTCTGATTGTTAACTAAAGACCAATGCCCACGCTAGGATCACCCGCCTCTTCCATGACCATGTCAACTCGTGGAACCTCACCCTCATTAGACCAAACTTCTCCCTCCCCTCTATCAATAGACAATGGCCCTCTAACCCTTTTCCCCTCATGTATCTCCGCCCACGCTCTCTCTCTCAATCTGCTCTCTTTTTCTCTCTATGTCTCGGGTTTCCATTCCCCAAGTTTGATTTATGACATCTTGCTTGTCGCAAAAATGCATAATGCATGCTGAAAAGTTGCAAGCTCCTCGTAGAACCTTGTGATCTGTATATAGTATTGAATGATGGTTACATTCATTTTGCTCATTAGATGAAAAGATCAAGACTCCAGTGGGGCTAACATCGTGCCTTTTGGGAAGTTAGTGGATGTGGATTCAATGGGGCTCAATCAAGGGGTGCAAATCTACATTTTATGGTGGAGCTTGATGTTGTCGAAACTTCTTTTCTAACATGTGCTTCTTTGAAGTTAGAGCCTTCTCATTTTTGTTCTTCCTTAAGGATGACTTGGCATTGGCTAATTCGACATTGGTGGTCCTAATGAAGGGTCGCAATGGCCCATCGGAGTTGTGCCCATCTATTACTAGCATAATTGAGATGACAGATTTTGAAGGCCAATAATCGGCGTTGTAGATAGTGGGAGGCATTCCATTGGCATGAATTTTGGGGTTGATTTGTGACGTGGTCTGATTTTTATTAGTTAATTTGTCAATTTTTATATTTTTATATTTTTGTTTATGTTTTAAAATATGAAGGACGCGTTCTTTGGAAGTGTCTTTTATGGAAGCGTTGTGCATTTTGTGAAGATGCATCTTTGACATTGTATTAGGTCTCTAAATAAAGCCGTCGCCATAATGTGTAATGAAAAAAGCATGAGTGACAGAGAATTTTGGTTACATCTGAATTTGGTATCTTTCATCCCCTTTGTAATCTTTCTCCTTGTTGGGAAAATCAAAGAGATGTTTATTCCATACACCCTAGGCTCTCTTATATAAGGGGAGTAGCCTATGGGTAAATTACATCAAGAGTCCATAATAATATAGAAAATATGAAACAGTACACATAACATAAATTATATCTCTACACTCCCCCTCAAGATGGAGCATAGATGTCGATCATGCTTAGCTTGGACGAGCACTTCTAGAATGGCCCTCTAAGTAACGCCTTGGTAAAGATATCTGCAGTTTGGTCCCCTGAGCTAACATGAGATGTAGAAATAAAACCCTTCTGAATCATATCTCGTATATAGTGACAATCAACCTCAATGTGCTTGGTTCGTTCATGAAATGCTGGATTATTGGCAATAAATATAGCAGCTTGATTGTCACATTCCATAGCCATAGGAAGTGGGACTTCTATATATAGATATGTAAGAACAGCTTTCACCCACATTATTTCTGTACTAACCTGGGCCATAGCCCTATATTCAGACTCAGCACTGGATCTGGCTACAACAGTTTGCTTCTTGCTTCTCCATGAGACAAGAGAGTTTCCAACATATACAACAAATCCAGTGGTGGACTTCCTATCATTGGGACATCCTGCGTAGTCTGCATCTGCACATGCTGAGATAGCAATCTCCTTGTCTTTCTTGAACAATAGACATGCACCTGGAGATGATTTAAGATACATGAGTATCATATGTATAACATCCATATGTACCTGACGTGGTTGCTCTATGAACTGGCTCACCCGACTAACAACAAAAGAAATATCGGGTCTGGTAATGGTAACATAAAGAAGTTTTCCCACCAGTTCTTTGTATCTTCTCCTATCCACCTCATCAGTGTCATCATCATATAATTTCATGCTCGGGTCCATAGGTGTAGTGGCTGGTTGACATCCAAGCATTCCTGTTTCACTCAGCAGGTCAGCGACATATTTCCTCTGAGTCATTACAAGTCCATGTGGATTTCTGGCGAACTCCAGTCCCAGAAAATATCTAAGGACTCCAAGATCCTTGGTGACAAATTCACGACCCATCATTTCTTCCGCCCTCTGATTTCCTTGTACATCATCACCTGTAATCAGGATATCATCTACCTACACCATAATTTCAATAATACCTCTGGTTATTTTCTGTATAAATAGGGAATGATCTGCATTGGAACGTTTGTACCCCTGTTTTTCAAACAAGTCTGAGAGCTTGTGGAACCAAGCTCTAGGGCTCTGCTTAAGGCCATAGATGGCCTTATGAAGTCTATACATCTTAGAATACTCCCCCTCAACAACAAAACCAGGTGGTTGTTGCATGTAGACTTCCTCCTGCAAATCACCATATAAAAAGGCATTCTTAACATCTAATTGAAATAATGGCCAATCACGAGTAACCGCAACAGAAAGAAGGATCTGTAAGGTGGAATGGCGAGCAACCGGCGAGAATGTATCAAGATAATCCACCCCATATGTCTGTGTAAACTCACGGGCAACCAGGCGTGCCTTGTATCTGTCAATGCTGCCATCTGCATTCTGCTTAACTGTGAAGACCCACTTACATCTCATTGTAGACACACCGGTAGGTGCAGGGACAAGGCTCCAGGTACCTCTTGACTGAAGAGCAACCATCTCTTCTTCCATAGCTAAACACCATCTACTATCCTTCAATGCATCTTGGTAATTTCTTGGAATATCCACAACAGATAGTGCAATAGCAAAGCTCCTGAATTCACCAGATAGACGATCAAAAGAAACCGTGGATACTATAGGATATGACACGCAGCTACGCTTCTGTTTTCGAAGTGCAATAGGTAGATCCAAATCACTTGCATCCTCATCTGTCCTCTGTAACACAGCCTGCTCAGGTAAATCATTAGATCCATCATTAGAAATTATATTCTCAGAACATACCTCAAGCGAGCTAGATGATGAGCGGTGACCATGAGTAGAAGCATGCCGACGGGTATAGTGGAGTGGCAATGGGGGAACAAGAACTGTAACAGGAGGTGCAGGTGATGTAGGTAGTGGTAGAGGTGGTGGTGGTGGTGGCATGTATATGGCTTCATCAGTGTCTGAGGATACCAACCAATCACCTGTAGGAGAGAAGTACATAACAGACTCAAAAAAAGTAACATCAGCACTAACAAGGTATTTCCTGCGCAACGGATCATAACACATGTATCCTTTTTGTGTCCTGGAGTACCCAACGAAAACACACTTGACAGCCCTAGGAGAGAGCTTGTCAATACCTGGAGACAACTGGTGGACAAAGGCAACCGAGCCAAACACACGTGGGATAAGTGAGAACAATTCTTTTTCAGGAAAAACCAAGGAAAAAGGAATCTTCTCACCTAAGACAGACGACGACATGCGAGTAATGAGATAACATGTCGTTAGGATAGCACCGCCCCAGAAAGAATGAGGAGCATGACTCTGTATGAGAAGCATCCTGGTGACATCAAGCAAATGACGATGTTTCCTTTCTGCAACTCCATTTTGTTGGGAAGTATAGGCACATGATGTTTGGTGGATATTCCCTTGTGTTGAAGAATAATTCGAGAGAGTATGATTACAAAATTCCAAGGTTTTATCACTTCTCACAATTTTTACAGACACATAAAAGACATTACAAACTTCATTTATGAAATTTATGATAATATTCCCATCTTCAGATTTAATAAAAAGACCCAAGATACACGAGAAAAATCATCCACAATGACAATATAAAACCCGTGTCCCCGATGATCGGGAACACGACTAGGACCCCAGATATCGACGTAAAACAACACAAACTTGGAGCTACTGCTCCGACTCTGACGACTGGGAAAGGTAGACCGATGATGCTTTCCCAACTGACAAGCCTCACATTGGATGAACGTGTGAGGTGAAACCTGAGGTAAAATATGACACAATTTCTGAAGCGGTAGATGGCCAAAGCGCAAGTGCCACATGAATTTGGAGAGACAAGTCCAGCAGGAAGAGAGGAGATTCCGGCATATGGGGTCCGACTGAGGCGATATAGTCCACCCTGCTCATAGCCACGCCCAATCACGTTGCCTGTAAGGATGTCCTGAAAAATGAGAGAAGATGGATCAAAAATTGCTCGACAATGTAAATCCTTTATAAGTTGGCTAATGGATAACAAATTCATAGAAAAATCAGGTGCGTGCAACACATTCTTGAGGTGCATAGATGGTGTCAGGCTAATCTCCCCCTGACTAGTAATCGGGGAGTGCGTCCCACTAGCAATAACCACAATGCGTCCTGGAGGAACCTGTCGGTAGGCTGTAAGTAGACCTTGGTCACCACACAGATGATGTGTGACACCAGAGTCCATAATCCACTCTAAAGTATCAGATCCGCTACCGCTAGTGAATGCATAAGTACTACCTGAGGTACTGGTGGATGCGGAAGCAACAACATCAGAATAACTCTCAGAGGCAGGCGCTGATGTAACAGGACCAGCTGGAGGAATAATACCCCTTAGACGAGCTACAAGATCATCAAATCGCTGATCCAAAGAGGAAGCAGATGGAAGTTCAATCTGTTCAGCTACTCGTGCAGAAGCAGGGAATCCATGTTTGGAATAGCATGTGTCCTCGGTATGTCCAGAATGATGGTAGAAAGTGCATGGTTGCCGAACACGACTCCGTCTACCTTGAGGTCCACGACCACGAAACTAATGATGACCCTCACGACCTTGAGATGCTGCCATAGCTGAGGCGGTCTGATTGACAGTAGATGAAGGAACAGTGATACGACTCAGTCTGTGAAAGGCTTCCTCCATCGAAGGAATAGTGGAATCTTCCAGGATCTGGGAACGTGCTGCCTCGTACTCTGGATCAAGGGCTGCTAGGAATACACCAATCATAGTGGCATTCCTGTAGGTCTTCTGCTGCTCAGGAGTGGTTGTGAGAGGCATGAAGCTGTAGATCTTGTCAAACATTCAACGTAAATATGTGTATAATGAGTGTAGAGCCGTCCTTTCTGCTTGATTATAAAGATGTCATGCTGGAGTTGCAGAATCTTCGTCTCATTCTTTGCCTGTGAATAGGTAGCAGCCAGAATATCCCACATTGCTTTTGCAGTGGGTTGATGGAGAATATCATTTGCAATCTCAATTGCTAATGTTCCTGATAGCCAAACCTTGGAGTATGCATCATCCGCTTCCCATGAGACGTTGACCCCAGTCTTCTCAGCATGCTCTTCCTTAATAAGAATGTGCTTCTTACCGGTCGACTTCATCATACTCATGAACTGCATTACCCACAGTTCATAATTTGACCCGTCCATCTTCACAATAGGTGCAGGACCTCTGAAGGCGCCTGTAGATGGAATATCTGCCTTTCTTTCTGACATGATGATAATAGAAGACTAGGGTTGTAGACTGGATATATTGTTGTCTACACTGATATTCACGGGTTCGGTTGCATGTGTAGACTCAAGCAACCAAACCCATAAGGAAGAAGGTTCGGCGATAACCTATGTAACGGCCCTGGCAAGAGAGGGCATAGGCGGTGATGTCCTAGGCGATATAGAAGCCTAGGGGGATGCACGACCCGTAGCGCAACACGGGGAAGCCCGAGGAGAAAGGCGGCGCGCGAAGAGGAGCGCACGGAGAGAGGCGACGCGCAGAGAGAGGCGGCGCGCGGAGATGGGCGACGCTCGGAGGAGGCGGCGCGCGGGGGGGGGGGGTTGTGGTGGGGTTAGGGTTAGGGTAGAGGAGCTCCGGTCTAGGACCGCCGCTCTTATACCATGTTGGGAAAATCAAAAGAGATGTTTATTCCATACACCCTAGGCTCTCTTATATAGGGGAGCAGCCTATGGGTAAATTACATCAAGAGTCCATAAGAATATATAAAATATGAAACAATACAAATAACATAATTATATCTCTACACTCCTCTTAAACCCTCCACTCCAATCTGTCTCTCCTTTCTTCTTCTCTCAGTCGCAGCTTGGCGTGCTCCTCTTCCTTAACTTATTTCTTCCTTTTCCTAGAACCCTCTCAAATATGCACTCCATCCTTTCTTCATCCCCCTCATGCGGCTTGGCATGCTCTACCTCAACCTTATCCCATTTCTTACCTTCTCACATCCAATCTTCCCCCTTTAACATTCCGATCTGCATTATTTCGTAGCAGATTAGGTTTTCATGTCACTCTGATGATATGATTATTCCTCTCTACCTTCTCCACCAATCTACCATTCATTCAATGAAGGTCAATTTTTAGAACTTGTACTGTATAATGAGAGCCTTCTCTACCAACTTATTACTGCTCTCACTCCCATGTGCCCACCTCTTTTTCGTCAATTATCACTGACTCAACCATCTTCCCTTGTTCACGTAAAATCATATTTCTACATCCGCAGGTCATCTCACGTTATGACCATCATCCATCGCTCTGTCTCTATGCCTCTAGCCACCATCAGATGCCTCGCTTATCCTCTGTCAAGTTCTCATCCGACATACATCATCTTTGGACTTTCACCTCAATCTAGTCAACCCCTATGCCAACTGTTGCCACCAACTCCAACCTTCGCGCCGACGACCTTGCCTCCCTGCTGGAGGCTCTTTCCTCTGCCGCTACCCCTTCTGGTGGGAGGGACCACTGGGCTTGGAGGGACGGTCCTTTCTCCTCTTGCAAGGCCTTCCGTGCGCTGCTTCCTCCTTCTCCTCCCTTGGCTGCTACCTTGGTTCGTGACTGCGCCTTCTTATGGGGGCTGCGCTTGCCCGCTCGGATCACCTTCTTCTTTTGGGTTTTTCGTCATCGGAGGCTGTTGACTCGCGACCGGTGTGCCTCTTTCCTCTACACCCCCAACATCCTTTGCCAGCTCTGTGGGGTGTCGGATGAATCGGCCGATCACCTTTTCTTTCTTTGTGGTTGGGTGACTCGGATATGGGACGATGTTGCTTGGGCTCACGCGCCCAATATGGAGGACTTCTATGATATCCTTTGGGCCAACAGAGGGAGACCTCGTTCTCATCTGCTGGGCCCCATTGCGCGCATTTGGTCTATTTGGAGGGCTCGCAATGAGTCTATTTTCTCGGGCACGCGTTTCTACGTGGAGAATGTGATTTCCGCAGCGATTAATTTAATTTCTGATTGGTGTTTGTAGTTGGGTCACGGGGCCCGGTTGTGGCGTTTGTATTTTTCCTTTGATCTCTCCCTCTTCCTTCCTTCTCCCCCCAGTCATGCTGTAAGTACCTTTTTCTATACACTTCATAGTTAATAATACTGGGGCGAACACCAAGGAGTGTCTCCCCCTTTTTTTGAGCTTCAAAAAAAAAAACTCCAACCTTCACTAGCCAGCACCCACCACATCAACCCTTCGTAAACCTCTTAGTGCTGTATCTCCTTCCTGATTAGTCCTCCGTCTTTTATCGCCTCTTCCCAATAACTGTCTCATTAAAAAACTATAATGGATTATATTTGAAGTCCATGTAATTCCTGCATGAGGAAACAATCGAAATATTACAGCAATACTCTCGAAACTCAAGAGGCTTCTTCACGAAGATCGATTCAAAATGATGTTAAAATCTACAAAGAATGTCCTCCAGCCAGTTACAATAGCAACCGACCACTTCTGATCTGAATGAATATTACAATCAAGACAACTTGTCTGAAGATGGGTTTTTGAAGATAAGGAGGAATTATGCAGTCTGATTTTCATTAGTTAATTTGTCAATTTTAGTTTTT
The DNA here is from genome assembly GCA_037367405.1 of Ottelia alismoides. Taxonomy (NCBI): domain Eukaryota; kingdom Viridiplantae; phylum Streptophyta; class Magnoliopsida; order Alismatales; family Hydrocharitaceae; genus Ottelia; species Ottelia alismoides. Next base: position 52,871 of record JAZKJV010002787.1, read on the forward strand.
TAGTTCTTTCCATGTTTGTAAATCCAAAGGATGTGTTCTTTGGAAGTGTCTTTTAGGAAATGATTGTCTTTTGTGAAGTGACATGTATATGTATATAATCCATTAAACAAGTGCAATGAAAGAAGCATGAATGATAGATATGAATTTTGGTTACCTATAAATTTGGTATCTCTCCTCCCCTTCAAATTATCTCCTCCTAAACCCTCCACTCCAATCTTCCCCTCCTTTCTTCTTCAATTTGGCATGATCCTCCCCCTTACCTTAACCTTATTTCCTCCTTTCTCACATATGATCCCCTCCTAAAACCCCCTCAAACTCTCCACTCCCTCCTTTCTTCATCCCCCTCATGCAGCTTGGCGTAATCTACCTCCCCCTCATCTCATTTCGTACCTTCTCGCATCCGATCTTTCCCCCTTTAATGTTCCAATCTACATTAAATTGGGGTTATGCTATATTTATTTGGACGTTGAGTGATTCGACTTTGATACATGCTTACGGAGTGGTCCATAATCAGATTCTCTGGTTGGGCAATGCACGAAACTTGATTAAGCATGGTGGTTTGCCTTTTTGGGGTTGTAGATCAGGCCTCGAACTATAACAAGGCTAGTGCTCGATCTGATTCGGGATGGATCTCCACTATTGTGCAAGGCCCGGACTTCATGTTTGATACATAGATTGCTAGACCTTTTTGATTGAAGAGAGGGTGAGCTCCCGAGGTGAGAGTCACCGCAACAACAATTTCATTAAAAAAAGGTTAGAGCACGTTACTTTGATGCCCAAAAATTAAAAGTGCATTACAATGAGACATGACATTTTCCGAGTAAAACCTCCGGTTGTTAAAAATCAGATCATTTTGTCCTACCCAAATGGGCCAAAGAACGACAAACGGCTTGGAACAATCTTCTGTAGAGTTGATGTCCATTGCCCTAACCGATCTCCAGAACTCCGTTGACCCGCTGGCCTCCACCCAATGGATCCCAACCTCCCTTCACACCTGCACCGATGCCGAGCACTCGAAGAATATTTTATCCGCGTCCTCCAACCCCTCGCACATGTCGAACCTTGTGTCCGCCAATCCAAATAACCTCCCCTCCTTGCTTTATCGTATAAACAGTTTCTTCTCAGACACCACAGGAAAATTTTTACTCTGCACGGGATCTTGGCTGCCCAAACCACCTTCATGTCCTGACAAAGCTCCACATCCTACACCTCTGCCTTTCTCCTCATCGCATCATACGCTTTCTTAACAGAGAATCTCGCACCCTTCCATTCAAAGTGATCAACATCATGCGTGAAGTCCCCCGGTGGTGGGATCTCTGCCTGCAACCTAACATACTTCTCCAGGCACTGCTCCGAGAGATCCGACAAGAATAACGGCGACCACAAACCCAAATCCGCCACCTGACAAAGAAGGGTCTCCTTCGACGTCGCCAAAGCAAATAGTCTCGGAAATCTGACATCAAGTGCTCCCTCCCCCGTCTAGTCATCATGCCAGAATCTGAATAATTGACCATTCCCCACCTTAGGCTGGAGTCTCGGCGTTAACGAAGGTAAAACTGTGCAGATTTCGGCCCATAGCAATGATTCAAACCTCATCCTCCCATCCACCAACTCACCCCTGACACCATAAATATTCCACACAAGCTTGACTGCCAGCGAAGTCGAAGAGCCCCAAATCTGAATCACCAACTTGGCCAGCAACGCCTTGTTCATGCACTCAACATCATGAACCCCTAGAACACCGTCATCCCGCCCCTTCGTCACTTCATCCCAACTCACTAGATGCAACCCAAACATATGTTGCTTACCGTCCGACCAAGAGGATATCCTCACCAGAGACCCAACCTTTCTCCAAACCCCCACTGGCATCAGCCGAGTGAAGTAAAAGAAGATAGGGATGGCCAAGAGTACATGCTTCAGGAGAATCAGCTTCCCGCCCCTAGATATGGTGACTGTCTTCCATCCTGTCAATCTCTGCTCCAATCTCTGCACAACGCTGTCCCAGTCTGACTTCTTTAATCTTCCAGCCACCAACGACAACCCCAGGTAGGAGATAGGAAGCTCCCCCAGGGGGCACTCTGCCCACTCCGCAAATCTAGTGCGTTTCGCGTCATCCATCCCAAATGTAATGACCACCGACTTGTGCTTGTTGACCTCAAGACCAGAAAGACTGCTGAAAATATCAACCATGTGGGTCGGGTTGCAAGTTTGTTCCTCCGAGCCTCCAAGGAATAAGACCGTATCATCAACATACTGAAGCAAAGGGATAGAATTGTTCCCCATCCGAAAGCCCTCACACCACCTTGCCTCCACCGCACGCCTAAAAAGAACTGCCAGAGCATCCGTAACAAGTACAAAGAGCATAGGAGCCAACAGACACCACTGACGAACACCCCGCTGTGGTTGAACGAAACCCCCCTCCGGCTTGCCATTCACCAGAATCGAGTAGGAGGTTGTAACACATCTTTTCATCCAGTCAACCCAAACCTTTGGGAATCCTCTCCGTCGCAGAGACGCCCACAAGAATCTCCAATCAACACAGTCATATGCTTTGGCGTAATCAATCTTCCACCCCTTCATCTTCGACCGCTTCCACTCAAGGCAAATCTCCGACGCCATTGCCAAACCATTTATCATCTGATGCCCCAGAATGAATGTCGACTGCCCCTGCAGCACCACTTAGTCCAACACCCCCTTGAGTCTGTTTGCTAGTATCTTAGCCACAATAAGGTAGAGTGCACTGGAGAGCGCTATAGACCTGAAGTCCTCCACCCTCAACAGCATCTCCTTGTTGGGAAGGAGGAACAACAGTGCCCGATTCACCTTCTCGAAGCCTCTGTTCCCTTCCTTGAATTCATCCAGCACCTCCAAAACGTCTGCCTTCACTAAATCCCAGAATTCGCTATAGAACAACACTGGGAAGCCATCAGCACCAGGATCACCATCCGCATTCAGCCCGCAGACCGCTCTTTTCATCTCCTCCTCAGAAAAAGGAACCACCAATCTCTTCGCCTGCTCACGAGCCAAGGTCTCCACCCCTTTTCCCAACCAACCCCAACCTTCCCCCTAATAAAGTGGCCCCGCAACGCACTCCCAATCTGCGCCTCCCCCAAGACTCTCACTCCTCCAATCTCAACCTCATGCAAATAATTTCTCATCCTCCTTCCAAATGCCATTGTGTGAAAAAAACCTCGTATTGACATCACCCTCTTTCAACCACCTTTGCCTAGATTTTTGCCTCCACTCAATCTCTTCCTTTCTATCCTCCAGCAGCAACTCTTCAAGCAAGTCAAGTCTCTCTACCACCTCCGCCTGGTCCAGCCCCCTCTCATCATCAAGTTCATGCAACCTAACCACCCTAGCCTGGGCCTCTCCCCTCCTAGCCCTTCGCCCTGCCTTCATCTCCCTCCCAAACTCAGTAAGGAACGACCTTACCGCTATCAGCTTTGCCGCCAATCGAGAGACGACCGAGCCCATAGGAGTCTAGCTTCTCCACCGCTCAACGACCTCCTCCATAAAACCCTCCTCCAAGAGCCAGCTCCACTCGAAGCGAAAGAAGAACATGCTTCTCCTCTCCTCACCGGACGACCAAAGAATCAGCGTGTGATCAGATTGTGCCTGTGGCAATGCCCACGCACGCGAAAGGGGGAACATTTCCACCCCTTCAGGTGACAGCAAGAATCTATCCAGTCTCGATCGCGATCTCACATTTCGCCAAGTAAAAGGACAACCGGTCGCATCAATAATCGACATGCCCAAGGAGTCGGTCACTCTCTGGAAGTTCTCTGAACCAGGATCCCTGCGCTACTCCGCTGCGGTTGGTCATCAGGAAGTAAAGTCACATTCAAGTCGCCTTTAATGATCCAGACCCCAACCACGCTTGCTGAACCCAACTGCTCCAACTCCATCGCCAAAGAGCCTTTCTCAACTCCCGTCGGACTGTAGACGTTCGTGATAAGGAAGCACAGACCGTCCGCTCCCCTTCTCAGTCCCACGAATAAACAAAAGGAAGACTTCGACTCCATCAACATCTCAAACTTATCTTTCAACTAGTATGTCAGCAACCCTCTCGAAGTGCCCTGGGCCTCCAACTAAGCTAGGTCAAAACGATCTCCTCCACCTATCCCCCGTCTGACTGCGTCCATACACATCGACAACTTCTCTCCTGAAGAAGAAAAATGTTCGCACAAGCCTCCATTATCAAGTTTCTGACTCCCAACTGTTTATTGGGGCGGCTCAAACCCCTTACGTTCCAGGATAGCAGCTTCGTTAAGGAACAAACTGGGTCACCTTCTTAGGCAGGACCACGCCCAGCTTCTCTGCCACACTCCTGTCCAGAAGTCTGAAACGGTTATGCATGATCGGCATGGCGGTGGGTCCAGAAGACAACCGGTGCACAGAGCCCTCACGAACCGTCAAATCAAACAATGCCGCCCTCGTCCTCTTCCTCTCAGAACTGAGGGCGCCTTTCCTCGTGTAAAAAGTACCAAATTTGGAACCACTAGCCCCAGCGCTCCGTGCGCACAACTCACTCTCACCACCGGCTCCCAAAGGGCCACAGTAGGCTCCCCTGCCCAGCTCCTCCACCAGGAGATCCACTTCCCCGACGCCCACTTGCGGCGTTGGGACCACTGTCACCTCCCCTGCAGAGGCCTCCACCGAGGCACCCAAAACCTCCGCCGCCCACAGAGAATCCTCCACTGAACCACACACCTCCGCCGACTCCACCACAACTCCCCTCGCCTCCATCAAACTATCCGCGGAGGCCCCAGGCTCGACAAGGCCCCCCGCCCCCTCCATTCTTGTGGGTGACGAAGCCCTGCCAGCTGCTGGAGAGCCGCTCCGCCCAGAGACCCCCATCTTGGAGCAGTCGCGTCCACAATCAAAGAGCTGCGAATGCGGGCTAAGGTGAGTCGGGTCCGCGAAAATAACCACCGAGACGGGTCTGAAAGTACTCGGGTCAAACCCGCCAGACCCCGGAACCGGGCGACGGACCCCCGAGCAGTCCAACAAAGTAGAAAGAATCCTCAGGTCGGGAATCTGGACCAGTGAGGATCCAGGCCCCCCGAGCGAAAGGCCATGCGGGACCCACCAATCTCAAGCGACGCCTTTGCAGAATCCGCACCCGGACTAGCCGTACCCGATAGAAACGCAGGGAATTGGACCATCACAGGTCTTGGAAACCGCTCCATGGAGATTGCGTTGAAACAGATCCTTGGCAGAAGTCGAGGAGTCTTCTTCGGAAACTGCATCGCCTCTCCAGCCGAACGATGTGTCGTCCCGCTCAGAGTACCGCCGACCCTCACCATCGGAATCTCCTCCGTCCGGTTGTCAATATGACACTCCGGGCCACGAAACTGCGACACGTGCACCGTCATCGCGAGCTCCAAGTGCACCGGCCTCCCCTTCGCGACGACCTTCCACCATCACTGCTTCTCCGGGCCAAGTCTCCTCACCTGTAGGATAGGATCCAGCGACTTCCTTGGGCGGCAACCTGTGCTTTCGACCCCAACCACCTCGGCGATACCGTCAAGCAACTCCCGACATTTTGACAATCCTTGCACGACAAAAGGGAGGCCCTTCACACGAATCCGGTCGAGAGGCTTGGGCTCCAGCAACCCATCATGGGCCCGCAACCTGCGCCACTGCAGTAATAACCGCCCCTCCGTCAACCACCGCAACAACTCGCCCGCCTCAGCCCCGGTAAGACCCCTCGCTACCACATGCCAAGGGCTCACCTCTGCGACATCACCACGGAACTGAGCCGCCGAGACCGCACCCACATCGGACGAACCCAGGAATAGCACCTCCGAGCCACCTCTTTCCCTGATCAGCATCACCAAATCCTGACCACTCCTCCACATCATCATCGTCGGGCACACTCTGCATGTGTGAGAAAAGCATCGGCACCGAAGCACCTGACAAGTTCCCAGCACTGCCGTGCCCAGTGACCCACCGAGCCACAATGGAAGCAACCCTCCCCGAATGGATTTCTTTTTTAGGGTCGATGAATTCTTTTTTAGGGCTTTCTCTTTTGATGGTAGTGATCGTAGCAAGGGCGTTGTTGAAAGTGTCTTTGATTTGTGCAAGCTGATTATTTATGCATTCTACGCGAGGGTAGGAGATGAGGGGCGTTAAGCAACTGTGCGTCATTTTGGTTTTTATTCTATCCATTTCTCAAGGTCGAACACTAACTCTTAGATGTAGAGAAAATGTTCAAACGGGATGCTTCCGTGGTGGGTACATGCAACACTTTAGAGGAGCATATCTGGGGTGGTGCCATAATTGGCCCACAACCAGGGCTAAATTTAGATGTGCAACTGGAAGTGGAAATGGACAATTACGCAATTCGTAGGGAGGTTGCCTGTTCATTTCAAGGGTCCAAATGAATACTATTAATGTGAATACAAATGTGATGAATGCCCCAATCACCCTTGTTGGGAAAAGAGAAGAAGATGTTTATTCCATCAGCCCTAGGCTCTCTTATATAGGAGAGTAGCCTATGGGTAAATTACATAAAGCATACAACAGAAAAGAAAAAAAACAGAGAAGTACAAAAGTAACTAATATATGTCTACACCCCCCTCAAGATGGAGCATAGATATCAATCATGCTCAGCTTGGACGCACACTTCTGAAATGGACCTCGTAGTAATGCCTTGGTGAATATATCTGCAGTTTGATTCTCTGAACTAACATGGGATGTAGCAATGAATCCCTTCTGAATCATGTCACGTATGAAGTGACAGTCAACTTCAATGTGCTTGGTTCGCTCATGGAACGTTGGATTGTTTGCAATGAACAAGGCCGCCTGATTGTCACATTCTAAGGTCATAGGAAGTGGGACTTCTGTACACAAATCTGTAAGCACAGCCTTTACCCACATCATTTCTGTGCTAACCTGAGCCATAGCCCTATATTCAGATTCAACACTAGACCTGGCTACCACAGTTTCTTTCTTGCTCCTCCATGAGATTAGAGAATCTCCAATGTAAATCGCAAACCCAGAGGTGGACTTCCTGTCCTTGGGACACCCTGCATAATCTGCATCTGCACATGCTGAGATAGAGATCACCTTGCCTTTCTTGAATAGCAAACCCGCACCTGGAGATGATTTGAGGTACCTGAGTATCATATGTATGGCATCCATGTGAACCTGACGTGGTTGCTCCATGAACTGGCTCACACGACTCAGAGCAAAGGATATATCGGGCCTAGTAATAGTGACATACAACAGTTTGCCCACCAATTCTCTGTATCTTCTCTTGTCCACCTCCTTTGTATCATCATCATATAACTTCATACTGGGGTCCATTGGTGTTGTAGCAGGCCGGCAATCGAGCATTCCTGTTTCGCTCAACTGGTCCGTAACATATTTTCTCTGCGACATTACTAACCCATACGGATTTCTGGCAAACTCCAGTCCCAGAAAGTATCTAAGGAATCCAAGGTCCTTGGTAACAAATTCGCTATCCAGCATTTCTTTCGCCTTCTTTATTCCTTGTGCATCATCTCTTGTAATCAAGGTGTCATCTATATAAACCATGATTGCAATAATGCCTCTTGAAGTCTTTTGTACAAACAAGGAATGATCAGCATTAGAGCGTTTGTATCCCTGTTTCTCAAAGAGGTCTGAGAGCTTCTGAAACCATGCTCTGGGGCTCTGCTTAAGGCCATAGATAGCCTTATGAAGTCTGCACACCTTGGAATACTCCCCCTCAACAGCAAAACCGGGTGGCTGGTGCATGTAGACTTCCTCCTGTAAGTCACCATATAAGAACGCATTCTTCACATCCAACTGATATAGCGGCCACTCACGAGTAACCGCAACTGACAACAAGATCCGTAGAGTAGAATGGCGTGCTACTGCGAGAATGTATCAAAGCCACGAGCAACAAGGCGAGCCTTGTATCTGTCAATACTGCCATCTGCATTCTGCTTGACTGTAAATACCAACTTGCAGCTCACTGGAGACACATCTGCAGGTATAGGAACCAGACTCCAAGTTCCTCTAGATTGAAGTGCTGCCATTTCTTCCTCCATTGCTAGACGCCATCCACTGTCCTTCAGAGCGTCTTGGTAATTCCGTGGAGTATCTACAGCTGACAAAGCGACCACAAAGTTCCTGAAATCCCTAGATAGTCGTTCAAATGACACAGAAGCTGCTAAAGGATATGAGGCGCAGCTTCGCTTCGATTTGCGTATAGCAATAGGAACATCTAAATCAGCTGTGTTCTCGTCTGTCCTCTGTAACACATCCTGCTTAGAAACATCATTAGATCCATCAGGAGTAATAACTTCAGAACATACCTTAGGTGAGCTAGGTGATGAGTCATGACCATGAGCTGGATTAGGCCTGCGGGTATAATGAAATGGTAGTGGTGAAACAGAGATAGTGATAGGAGGTGCATATGATGGTAAAGGAGCTGCTGGTGGTGGTGGTGTTACAAAGATGGCATCTGTAGTAACTGGAGGTAGCAACTGATCACCTGAGGATGAAAAATACATTACGGATTCAAAAAATGTAACATTTGCACTAACAAGATACCGCATGCGCAATGGATCATAGCACTTGTACCCCTTCTGAGTTCTGGAGTACCCAACAAACACACACTTGACAACCCTAGGAGAGAGCTTGTCAGTACCGTGAGACAACTGGTGGACAAAGGCAACCGAACCAAACACACGAGGAGTAAGTGAAAACAGATCTTTACCAGGAAAGATAAGGGAGAAAGGAATCTGTTCACCTAGTACAGAGGACGGCATACGATTAATTAGGTAGCATGCTGTGAGAACCGCGTCACCCCAGTAAGAATAAGGAGCATGACTCTGTATAAGAAGTGACCTGGTGACATCTAGTAGGTGGCGATGTTTCCTCTCAGCGATCCCATTTTGTTGGGAGGTATAGGCACATGATGTCTGGTGGATAATCCCTTGGGATGAGTAGTAATTGGCTAGGACATGAGTACACAATTCCAGGGCACTATCACTTCTTACAATTTTAACAGATGTGGAGAAAACATTACGAATCTCATTAAGAAAATGGATAATAATATTTCCTGCTTCAGATTTATTCTTCAACAAAAATACCCATGACACACGAGAGAAGTCATCCACAATAACTATATAAAATATGTGTCCCTGATGATCAGGAACACGACTCGGACCCCAGATATCAATATGAAATAACTCAAACTTGGAGGTGCTACTCCGACTCTGACGACTGGGAAAGGTAGACCGATGATGCTTTCCCAACTGACAAGCCTCACATTGGATGGATGTGTGAGGCAGACCCTGGGGTAACACACGACGCAACTTTTGAAGCGGTAGATGTCCAAAGCGCAGATGCCATAGCAGAGGAGATACGGGTCCAGTAGGTAGGGATGAGGTTCCAGCAAAAGAAGTCTGATTGAGGCGATAGAGGCCTCCTTGCTCATAGCCACGACTAATCACGTTGCCCGTAAGGATGTCCTGAAAAACAAGAGAAGATGGATCAAAAATTGCCCGACATTGTAAATCCTTTGTAATCTGACTGATTGATAATAAATTCATTGAAAAATCAGGCGCATGTAACACATTTTGAGCTGCATAGAGGATGTCAGTCTAATCTCCCCCTGACCAGTAATTGGGGAATGTGTACCATTGGCAATGACCACTGTTCGGCCTGGAGGGATCTGAGTGTATCCTGTAAGTAAACTCTGATCGCCACATAGATGATGTGTGGCTCCCGAGTCCATAATCCAAGGTAAAGTATCTGATCTACTACTAGTGAGTGCAAGTGTGCTACCTGATGCACTGGTAGACGTAGAAGCAGATGCAGCAACATCAGATTGATTCTCAGTAGTAGGTGCTGGGCCAGATGGAGGAATAATGCCCCTTAGACGGGAAACTAGATCATCGAGCTGCTGATCCAAAGAGGCAGCAGATGGAGGCTCTATCTGCTCGGCGACTCGTGCAGATGCATGAAATCCATGCTTAAGTAGCATGTGTCTTCATTGTGTCCGACGCGATGGCAGTAGGTACATGTTGGCCGAGTGCGGCCTCCTCTACCGCGAGGTCCACGACCACGGGTCTGATGATGAAATCCACGGCCCCTGTTGGCAGCCATGGCCGAAGCATTCTGATTCGTAGTTGTAGAGGGAACAGTGATCCGGCTCAATCTGTGAAAGGCTTCCTCCATAGGAGGAATAGTAGAGTCTGCCAAGATCTGAGACCGTGCTGCCTCATACTCAGGATCAAGGGCAGCAAGGAAAACTCCTACCATAGTCGCATTTCGGTAGGTCTTCTGTTGCTCTGGCGTGGCTGTCAGGGGCATGAAGTTGTGTAGCTTCTCGAACATCCCACGCAGAGATGTGTAGACTGAGTGTAGAGGACGACCATTCTGCTTAATGGTGAATATATCATGCTGGAGTTGCAGAATCTTTGTCTCATTCTTCGCTTGAGAGTATGTGGCCGCCAGAATATCCCACATGTCTTTAGCCGTGGGCTGATGAAGAATATCATTGGCAATCTCGATCGCCAAAGTTCCAGATAACCAGACTTTGGCGTATGCATCATCTGCCTCCCATGAGGCATTAACTCCAGTCTTCTCAGCAAGCTCTTCTTCGGTAAGAATGTGCTTCTTACCAGTTGACATCATCATACTCATGAACTGCATCGCCCACAGTTCATAGTTCGTACCATCCATCTGTACGATAGGCGCTGGACCACGAAAGGTGCCTATAGATGGAATATCCGCCTTGCTTTCTGACATACTGGAAACAGAAGACTGGAGCGATAGACTGAAGATAAGATCGTCTACACGGACATAGACGGGTTTAGTTGCAAGGTGTAGACTTCAAGCAACCAAACCCATTCTTTTGGAGTTGTGCGTGCTAGACAAGATGCCGGGCTGATTCACGGCTTAGATGCGCGCAGGAAGGGGCGCACGATAGAGCGCGCAAGGAGCACGCGAGAGATCGCGCGAGAGAGTGCACAGGCGTGCGCTGGTTGCGCGAGGGGATGCACTGGAGTCTGCGCTGGATGCGCAGAAGATGCACGCTCAGCGCACGGCCGGGAGCACTGGAGGATGCGTGCGAGGCGCACTGAATCTGTGCGTGAAGCGCGCGGGAGACGCGCGCTGGAGCGTAGGCGACTCGCGCGGGGCGCAGGTGAGTCGCGTGAGGCGCAGGGCTCAGCGCAGAGGAGGCGCGCTAGGGCACGGGGCGGTGCACGGCCGGCGGCGCGCGAGGGGGTCGAGGCGCACAACCGATGGCGCGCGCGGAGAGAGGGAGGCTTGACGGTGGGGCTAGGGTTAGGGTTTCAAGAACTCCGGTCTAGGACCGTCGCTCTGATACCATGTTGGGAAAAGAGAAGAAGATGTTTATTCCATCAGCCCTAGGCTCTCTTATATAGGAGAGTAGCCTATGGGTAAATTACATAAAGCATATGGCAGAAAAGAAAATAACAGAGAAGTACAAAAGTAACTAATATATGTCTACAACCCTGATAAGAGGGTGGTGGTAGGTAGCTCATTGTCACAGTGGTATCTATACGTGGTGCTTTCGCATGATTTGCAATTGGAAAGTACAGATGCTCTATTTTAGAGGATCTTAAAGGGGGTCATGTTATCATAGTTTCATTATAGCGTTTGAAAAGAAGGATCATGGGCATTTTGGTTGGATGGTGTGGTGGCCTTATGGACTATTATATTGGGAGACGAATGTTGACCATGTGACTTAGGAGACAAGTGACCTTAGTTTCATCGTCAATGTAGTTTATGGTCTAATAAATGTAGTTATGAGAGAGGAGTTATAACTGCAAATAAAGGATGCTTGGTTGATTTTTTCATTCCAACGATGGTTGGTTGATATGAATTCGAATGTTATTTTTTTTGTGGAAGACTGGCGTATGGGTTCATGGCCCAAGATCTTGGTTTTTCTAGGTTTTAGGAGTTGAAGGGAAAATTGTAGTTGGAGAATTTCGATACATCTAACTTCGGATACACCTGGAAGAGGAGTGACCCCCTCAGCATTGAGAGGACCTTTCCCTGGTACGAGAGGATCGGGAAGGATGCATTTCTGGTGTACCAGTTATCGTGCCCACGATAAATGCTGGGTACCCAAGTGCGGAGTGGATAGCTGCTGAAAGCATCTAAGTAGTAAGCCCATCCCAAGATGAGTGTTCTGCTATTCCGACTTCCCCGGAGCCTCCAGTAGCACAGTTTAGACGTGTTGTTAGGTAAAGTAGTGGAATGTTGTACCCTAGATGGTGAGAGTCTAGTAGTCGAAAGCACCACTAGTTTATAATGGTCAACTCCTATTATTATCATCAATGATATAGTTTGGATCCTAGATGTAGAAATATAAGGTGTGCCCACCTTCTTCATCGAAATAAATAAAATCATTATTGATATAGCGTATAGTGCATAACTAAAAAAATATAACTAAATTAACCGATTTTTCCTGATGTAGAAGCAATCAGGCTTCTAACATTGCTATACGCTCATTTTCATATTTTCCCCTGTTTTTTCTTTTGTTTCTTGCTCTTCAGAATCAGAAATCAAAATTTCTGATTCTCCCCTCATCCAATTCCGAAAAACAAGATTCATCATTTCGAAGGAATCAAAGGCAAAAATATTTTATCAATTTGATCCAAAAAAAGCGACGAGTGTGCATTTTCCCATAAGGTTTTTCAATTCTTGTGATGGCAATGTTGAGCCTTCAGTTCACGGAATTTAACTTTTTTTGTACATTTTCTCGGCATGAGTGACGGAACTCGATTACACCCTTTCTTTTGTTTTTAGTGTAACTGAAGTTGCTTTAGAGTGCTCATTCAAGCAAGACATGATAGATTTATTTCCTCCTTATGTTGGCATGCACATATGCATGACTACTCAGGAGGAGATTGATAGATTGGACATGGTAGAGTAGTTGCATACATCGTTTAATGAGGAAATGAGCGAGATTTTGACACATCGGTGGAAGAGGATAAAAAATAGGAGATAGAGTGGCAACAAAGTTATGAACTGGTTGAAGGAATGAGACGCTAGTCAAAGAAGGATGAACCTCCTCTACTCGATTGAGGTGGTTGGTTTGCATGCTGAGGGGAGTAGCCATGTTGGTAAAGTAATGATTAATTATTTCAGATGGTTTAAAAGCATACTAGGGAGGCCACCTAGAGGTGCTATCAGAGTACAACCAGAGCGATCTGAGTTGTTGACTTAGGGTTTCTCTGAGAAAGAAGTATGTGATGTAATGTATGGGCTCAATGTAGATGGCTTCTCATGATAGGATGGATTCCTTGTTTTTAACTTTAACGAATTTTCAGAGTTGGCGAGGGAAGACATTACCGATGTTTTAGAGGAGTTGGTAGCTAGGAACTTTTGAGACAAATTCCTACGTAACATAGTTCAAAAACATTATTCTTCAACTAAGCCAACAATTTTTTTGTCAATATTGTAGGGAAATCACATGGATTTTATGCACTATAGGGTCTCACATACATTTTATGAGTGTCTCTGTAGTGCATATATTTCATGCGCTTTCTACCATATAGTGCAGGAAATTCCTGCGATATGCTCTGCAATTCGAAAAAAAATAGACAACGTGATGCTGGGACCAAAAAAAGAAATAGATCTTGATTCTTGGACCTTATCACATCAGAGAAAAGATTTCCATAAATATCTCCACAAATAGGATATACCAAAGTCATTCATGTCATACATAGTAGGAAAAGACATCCACAAAAAGCCTCCATTGGATTAGAAAATAGTTCATGTTAAGATACAATATAAAATATCTAAGATAGAGTACATTGCCAAAAATCATCACTGAATACATATTTTATCTCTTCCTTCTCCTTTGATAGCTTATTTTTCCATATCTAAGATCAATTCCTTGTAATTGCAAACTTCCTATGCTTTCTTCCTCGTCGAAGGTGGGCACGGGTGGCAGGGTCAGTGCAACATACATATATTGAGCTTCTTCCCTCCTTATGTTCCTTGTAGGTGCTTGTGGAGTTGTCATCTCCCCGTCCCGAGGCTCAACAATTGGTGTGACAAATTGTGTATCCCAAATATACTCGGAGACCTCGTCCATATCGTGGTTTTCTTCGCCCACTTCGACGCCATGCGCAAAATCTTGCTGCCCTCGTCTACGACCTCGTCCATGACCCTGTTGCTGTTGGCGTGCCCTAGACCGACCTCTTCGTCTCCCACATCCTCTTCTTCTTTATTGAACATGCTCCTGTTGGCGTACGCCTCGTTCAAGGTCATTGCATCTGGAAATTGAATGGCCAATGAACGCTCCATTTCAGACTTGGTCTCCCGTGCTATGTCTCTATACTAGTAGTTGCTTGGATTTCTGCCTCCCATTTCCATGACAAGATTTCATCTCTGCATCTGAAAATTTTAAATAAAATTGAAGTTAGATATTTATAACATAATGAAATCTATTTGAATTATTTATACTGTAGGTGAATTAGTTATAGACTTACATTGTAGGCAAGGATTGCACCCAATCTCCCCACATATCTTCTAGTGATCTGAAGATACCAGTCCATGTAATCTAGAGAGGTATTGATCCCAATATATTGGTCTTTGTGGAGAACTCTATCGTGACGAGACGCCCAAGCAGTGATGTGATCAACATGTTTTTCTCTTCAATCTACATCCACCTTACCCTGCAAATCTATCACATGTAACACCTCATCGGTGTCGTAAGGAGATGGGATACTTTGACAACCACCAAATTGATGTACGACATGGTCGGGAAAGTAGTGGTCGACCATGTGGAAGTAGATGAGAGGAATACGTGACGCCCAAATATGTTGACCATCGATCGAATAATGTCGGATAGCTTCCAAGATCTTGGTCCCATACGACATCCACAAAACCTGCACGCAAGTTATTTTGATCACTTCATAGATATTCCAAATGATTTATTTTTTAAAATGGTATACTTGTTCTGGAGATTGCATATCAAATGCGTCACGATTTGGCCGAACAACGTGCGTTGGCTGGCATCTGTTCTCAAAGTCTGCCCTCCAGCGAACACCTAATAGCCCCACATTCCATTCGGGTCTCACTCTAATAACATGGGCAATATTGGGAAAGTGCTCCCACACCCAAAGCTGTAAAAGTATAACAGAACCGCTTACCTCATCGGTCCCCATGTTTGCGCCGTAACACAGATGTCTATACAAGTATGCCAATATGGCAGATCCCCAACTGAACGTCCCAGTGACATCAAGATCGAACAAAAGCGGTAAAGTAATAATAGATATCAAAGACCCGCTCTTATCCGTGAACAATACACCCCCAAGGAGTTGCAGGATGTATGCTCTTGCATACGTATCAATGTCTCGTCATCTGTATGGGCCGGCACCTGCGAAAATGACTGATACAACCAACTCGCCCGCACTCTTGATCCTTTGATCTCAGTCTCCGCTGGTCTAACTCCTAGTAGTTGTTTACACACATCAACACATTTCCCTACTGTAGATGCAACACCCGTAACTGCCATACTATCAACTTGCAACCCCATCATCATTGCTACATCCTGAAGTATAATCGTCATCTCCTCCCCATTGGCCATATGAAATGTATGTGTTTCCGTCTTCCGTCGCTCCACCAAGGTTGTTATAAGATGCCAATGAAGGGCAATGAACTCTAATTCAGTAACATCACCAAAACCTGCCTGTACAACGTAAGACCGCATGCGATCGTCAAGTGGTATGTGCCAGACTTGTTTCTCCCTTCGCCGACATCGTAGCCATGATGATACCTGCCAACAACATATAATTATGAAGTGTTACTATTGAGATTTTAAAATGCAAATCGCAGAAATGAAATGAAATGAAATAAACAACATAACTTACATCATCCTCCCATACTCGGCATGAGTGATGTCGGTCCTGCTGCGTCAGCACAGAAGTGTCAATGGGACCCGAATCCATCTATAACACATATATCAATTGTATACGTTAATGATTTAAAAAGAGAATATGTACCAAATGTTCAAAGCAACAAACTATGTGTATAATGCATATATTACAATTGTTGTAAAGAGAAAAATATAACAAACTTACTGAAGGCAGTACATTTTCGCTCATTATGACCTTCCCGTCCATATTTCCCATATCTATTTTTGTTTCGACTTGATGTAGGAGCTGTAGTTGATGAAGATGCTTCTGAGTTTTTTCTTGGACATGTGCATTTGCTATTACCCAAAGTTCCACATAAGCCACACTTCTCTTATATTCATCTCATTGTGGATCCTCGTGGACTGAGGTCTCCCATTACTTTACTTAAACTTCTTGTTAGGTCTCAACTCAGGGTAAGACAAGGGCACCCACGTCAATCCCACAAGCAATCAATATTTTTTTGTTGTACTTTCCATACAAATGTGTATAGTCTATGCTAATCAAAGACCTACAATGCTTGAAGGCTTCAATCAAGGTTTTAAAAATTGAATCGGACATCAAACGGGGCAAGTATCGATTTTTGTTTTTTATGGTCGGACCAATGGGACCGATCAGTGGAACCGGTGATGACGTCATCACTTCAGAGAAATCGGAAAAGACCGAACCATTGTATTGTTGGATTGTTTCGTACGGTTCAACCGGGTCGAACCGAGTTAGACCGGTATATCATACAAATAAATACGAAAAATGTTACATCATATCTTTCGAGGATTTGTTTACTCTTGTCCTTCCAAGTTTTTTCAATAACACTTATACCCCTATTTTTAATCCAATTGCCTGTGTCCTCTTTATTTTTACAAAATTAATAGTAGTGCCCTTTTATTAGTACACTTGTGCTCCCATTTTATACCTGTAGAGACTTATTTATGTTGCGGTGTACTGTTTTATAATTTCTTTATATATTGTATGTCACTGTAATTTACCCAAGGGTTTTCTCCCTATATAAGAGACCCGAGGGCTCTATGGAATAACACATCAGAGTATTGTTTACTCTAACATGGTATCAGAGCCCTAACCCTAACCTAGGGTTTTCTCCACCCCCCCCCCCCCCCCCCCCGCCGTCGGCCTCTCGAAGCCCCTCCCGCCGCCGCCCACAAGCCCTCCGAGGCCCCGCCGCCCCTCCGCCAGGCCCTAAGCCCCTCCGCCGGGCCCCCAGCCCTCTCCGCCAGTCCCAGCCGGCCCCCGCCAGCCCTCCTGCGGGGCTCCTAGCCATCCCGCCGGCTCCCTCTCTCCGCCCCCGGCCTCCAGCCGCCGTCAGGGACCCACCCGTGCCGCCCAGCCCCGCCGCCGGGACCCCCCCCCCCCCCGCCGTCTCTCTTTGGTAGAGGCTTTCACAGCCTCTACTCGCCACCGGCGCGCCTCTTCTTCGGTCGGTCTCGGATAGATGTTGGGTTCAAGTGCATAACGTCTACATATGCACTTGAATCCTAAAAGATCTTGGTAGACAACATTTTCTTGGTCTATCACTAGTTGTTCTTCTCCGGCATTATGTCAGAACAAAAGGTCGATATACCCGCCATAGGTGCTTTCAAAGGTTCGGCACCAATCGTCAAAATGGACGGGACAAACTACGAACTGTGGGCTATGCAGTTCCTCAGTCTCATGAAGTCGTGTGGTAAGAAGCATATTCTTACCGAGGATGAACCGCCGGAGAAGACAGGAATCTATGCCTCATGGGAGGCTGATGATGCGTATGCCAAGGTGTGGCTCTCAAGTACGCTCATGACGGAGATAGCGAATGATGTCCTTCACCAGCCCACCGCCAAGGCGATGTGGGATATTTTGGCCATGACGTACTCTCAGGTACGCAATGAGACGAAGATGCTCCAGTTGCAGCATGATATCTTTACCACGAAGTAGAATGGGAGGCCTCTTCATTCCCTGTACACGTCGCTTCGTGGAATGTTCGAGAAGCTCTATAGCACCATTCCGCTCACAGCCACGCCGGAACAGCAGAAGACGTTCCGCAACGCCACTATGGTTGGCGTGTTACTCGCTGCCCTCGACCCGGAGTACGAGGCAGCACGCTCTCAGATCCTAGCAGATGCCACCATCCCACCGATGGAAGAGGTATACAGGAGGCTCAGTCGTGTACCTGTTTCATCGAATACAGCGACTGCATCTCCGTCAGCAATGGCAGTTTCCAGGGGACGTGGTGGTTCGTCCTCGTTTCGTGGCAGAGGAAGTGGTGGACGTGGCCGCGGAGGTCGCATACGCTCTACGTGCTCATTCTGTCGCCGTACTGGTCATTCAGAGGATACATGCTATTCCAAGCATGGCTTCCCTCCTTCTGCACGTGTCGCTGATCATGTTCAGGGTCCACCAGCATCTACTCCTGATCACAGGTTCGAAGAGCTAGTGGCACGACTTCGTGATATCATGCCACAATCATCGTCAGAGGGTGCTGAAGTTTCTGATGTTGCGGCTTCGGCGTCAGCTAGTACATCTGCTTCAGCCAGTGCCTCAGGTAGTCCTTCAGTCTCATTTCATAGTCATGATCTCACAGATGGATTGTCGACTCTGGAGCTACCCATCATCTATGCCGTGAGAAAGATATTCTGCAGTCCTACAGAGCTGTTCAACCTGGTCGCTCTGTACTCATTGCTGATGGCACTCATTCCCCTATCATCGGTCAGGGGGAGACGTTTTTGCTACCCTCTATGCACTTACAGAATGTTCTACATGCTCCAGAATTCTCTATGAACCTCTTATCCATTAGTCAGATTACATGTGATTTGCACTGTCGTGCTATTTTTGACCCATCGTCTGTTATTTTTCAGGACATACTAACGGGCAGGGTGATTGGCTGTGGCTCTGAGCACAATGGCCTCTATCGTCTCGTCCGAAACTCTTACGCTGGCGTCTCACTGCATTCCCAGGGCTCCGTATCTCCGTATACCTGGCATCTTCGGTTCGGTCATCTGCCGCTACAGAAAATGCGTCACCTCCTGCCTCAGATCTCTCCGAGTTCTTCTTTTCGTTGTGAAGCATGTCAGTTAGGGAAGCACCATCGGTCTAGCTTCCCCAGTCGTCAGAGTCGGAGCAGTCGCTCCCCATTTGAGTTATTTCACATAGATATTTGGGGTCCAAGTCGTGTCCCAGATCATCAGGGGCACAGGTTCTATTTAGTTGTGGTTGATGATTTTTCTAGAGTGTCCTGGACTTTTCTTCTTAAAAATAAATCTGAAGCAGGAAGTGTTATTCAAAATCTTATCAATGAAGTCCAGAATGTTTTTTCGTCTAATGTTAAGTATGTGCGTACTGACAATGCATTGGAGTTCTGCACTCGCTCACTTGCTCGCTTTCTTTCTTCTAAAGGCATTGTCCACCAAACCACATGTGCTTACACGTCTCAACAAAACGGGGTTGCAGAACGAAAGCATCGACATTTTCTTGATATTGCTCGCACATTACTTATTCAAAGTTGTGCTCCATTATCCTTTTGGGGGGATGCTATACTTACAACATGCTATCTAGTCAACCGAATGCCTACAACTGTTCTTGGGGAAAAGTCTCCAATCTCTGTTCTTTTTCCCGACAGAGATTTGTTTACACTTATACCTCGGGTCTTTGGCACTGTTGTGTTTGTCCACCGCTTATCTCTAGGACTTGATAAGCTATCTCCTAGGGCTATCAAGTGTGTTTTTGTGGGTTACTCCAGGACACAGAAAGGATACCGTTGCTATGACCCTGTTCATGACAAGTACTATGTGGGTACAGATGTTACATTTTTCGAACCTGTCATGTACTTCTCCCCTGCAGGTGACAGATTGGTCTGCTCCACATCAACAGATTCTAATGTCTATGTACCTCCACCTCCAAGCCTGGGTCAATCCTCTACTCCACCAACAAATCCATCACCACCACTACCACCACCACCCCCGCCACCACCTCCAGTTGTACCTTTTACTAAGTTCTATACAAGGCGGCCAGGCCCTGCTCAAGCTATATGTCAACCATCCAACATACCTGAGGTATGTTCTGATGTTAACACTAATGATGGGTTAGATAATGCACCTGTGCAGGAGCCTTTACTACAGGAGGAGGATCAACCGGTCAGCACAGTCATGGATGATTTAGATCGGCCCATTGCTCACAGGAAGCAGCGAAGACAGTGTGCTTCATATCCTCTTGCCTCTCAAGTCTCATTTCATCGTCTCACTGGGGATTTCCAGAAGTTTGCAGCTGCTGTATCGTCAGTAGAGATTCCACGGACATATCAGGATGCCATGAAGATTGACTGCTGGCGTCTAGCCATGGAAGAGGAGATGCGTGCTTTGCAATCCAGAGGGACTTGGTCTCTTGTCCCCATTCCTCCAGGTGCCTCCGTGGTGAGTTGCAAGTGGGTATTTACGGTGAAATATCATGCGGATGGACGCCTAGACAGATACAAGGCCAGACTCGTAGCACGGGGATTTACCCAGACATATGGGGTAGATTATTTGGATACTTTTTCACCAGTGGCGAGACACTCCACTCTTCGCATCCTCCTATCTGTTGCTGTGGTACGTAACTGAACCATTTTTCAGCTTGATGTCAAGAATGCTTTCTTGTATGGTGAGCTACAAGAGGAAGTCTACATGCAGCAGCCACCAGGGTTTGCTGCTGAGGGGGAGATTCAGATGGTGTGCAGACTTCATAAGGCTATCTATGGCCTTAAACAGAGTCCCCGAGCATGGTTCCAGAAGCTTTCCCAGCTAATTGAACGACAGGGGTTCAGGAGATCAAATGCGGACCACTCACTGTTCGTCCAGAAGACCCCTAGAGGTACAGTTGTTGTTATGATATATGTTGATGACATCTTGGTTACAGGAGATGATGCTCAGGGGATTGAGATAACCAAGTTCCTGTTGGGAAGCCAGTTCATTACGAAGGATCTGGGCACAATACGATATTTTCTGGGGATAGAGTTTGCAAGAAATGCACAAGGAATGGTGATGACTCAAAGAAAATACGTCACAGACTTGCTAGTTGAAACAGGAATGACTGGATGCAGACCTTCAAGTACACCTATGGACCCGAGCATGAAGCTGTACGATGATGATACCGAGGAGGTGGACAAGAGAAGGTACAGAGAGATGGTGGGTAAGCTCTTATACATTACTATAACTCGACCGGATATTGCCTTTGCAGTAAACCGGGTGAGTCAATTTATGGAGCAACCGAGGCAAGTTCATATGGATGCCTTGTATATGATATTGAGATATCTGAAGTCTTCCCCCAGGCACAGGGTTGCTATTCAAGAAAGATACAGATCTGTCTATTTCAGCTTGTGCAGATGCAGATTATGCAGGATGTCCAAGGGATCGTAAGTCTACTTCTGGATTTGCTATCTTCATAGGAAGCTCTTTAGTCTCTTAGAAAAGCAAGAAGCAGACTGTTGTGGCGAGATCCAGTGCAGAATCCGAGTACAGAGCCATGGCACAAGCAAGCACAGAAATGATGTGGGTTAAAGCGGTCTTAGAAGATCTGAATGTAGATGTCCCCTTGCCTATGAACCTTCAATGTGATAATCAGGCAGCATTGTTTATTGCCAACAATCCAGCCTTTCATGAGAGAACAAGCACATCGAGGTGGATTGCCATTATACTAGGGACATGATTCAGAAGGGCTTCATTTCCACTTCTCATGTCAGTTCAGAGGACCAGACTGCTGACATATTCACCAAGCCATTGCTCAGAGGACCTTTCCAGAGATGTTCTTCCAAGCTGAGCATGATAGATATCTATGCTCCATCTTGAGGGGGAGTGTAGAGACTTATTTATGTTGCGGTGTACTGTTTTATAATTTCTATTTATATATTGTATGTCACTGTAATTTACCCAAGGGTTTTCTCCCTATATAAGAGACCCGAGGGCTCTATGGAATAACACATCAGAGTATTGTTTACTCTAACAATACCAACATAAGGATGATATTGCGATTTTTTAAGAAAATATAGGTGCACAAGTGAAATTTCTTAAAAGTTAGGGGTATAAATGTTCTTAAAAAACTCGAAAGTGAATAATAATTGTATTTTGTAAAATTTATATAAATACATATATATGATGTAAAAAATTAATAATTTTAAAACTATTTAAACTCTAATTAACTGCAAGTGTTGTTAATTTATTACTTATCATAGTATGACTATGACAACGTCTTCTTCGTTTGTTGTTATAAGTGGACAACCTCATCCACAATGTGGGGAGAGAGAGGCAATGCTCATATGGCAGGAAGAGACAAGCGATTGTGATTCATTGGCACATGTGATGGAGAAGAGATAAAGGGGTACTATACTATGAGTTAGAATGAGACTAGATTATGAACATTTCTGAAAAAGTTTGTATTTTGCTAATTTATTGGAAATTTTTTTTGTCAAAAAATGGATGGTTGAACCGATGGTTTGGTTTAGTTGGTTCAACTTGGTTTAAGCGGTCCAACTGGGTTTTGACTGATTTTATTTTATGAATAAAAATCGGGTGATTGGATCTTTTTTCCTTCGGTTCTTGGTTTAATCAGTTCAACCGACCGGTTCGGTTCGATTTTTAAAACCTTGGCTTCAATACATGGCACAAACGCCCAGGAACACTGCTGAAATCTATGACAATGTTGCTTCATTGGATCGGGATGCTCTGTATGTGTGATTGCAATTTCAGTTCCTGGAATGACAGCCTGCAAAGCATGCAACAAATGTGGAATATCTACATAAGATTTCTTCCATTCACCATAAACGATAGCAATTGTCTTTCTTCTAGCATCCCAGACTCTTTTCTTTGTAACCCAATATTTATATACCTTCTGAATATGAGTCCTGAGAGTGGATATTGGAACAATTGGACTGTCCCTCACAGAGTCTATTACCTCTTGGGCCTTGAAGTTGCAGTCAAGTTGGGGATGATCTTGACTGATATACAGATTGATGCATGAGTGCGGATCGCCAAGCTTAGATATTACCCACATCCCATCAAATTTGCGATAATGACCACATAAAAACCACTTGCAACCCTTGGAATCCATTGTGCACAAGATGGATCAAACCAATGTGGTAGATTCTTTAATTGCAAAGTTGTAATGGGAAAATATGTGGTACTTTTCACAGAAAATATAAGGTCATTTTTTGTTTTGAAAGTGCGACTCTTATGCGATTCATGACCAATGCTGTCAATGGCACTTTCATTTCGAAATTTCTCTTCAAAATTTGCAAGCCCATTACCGCCTAAGATATTGTAGAATGGTATGGACGAGGCATTAGGAGCACTACCTGTTACATCGTGCAAAACATTGTCTTCAACTTCCTCAATTTCATTCTCTATCTCATCGTCAGTGACTTGCGGCGGACAATCATTCAGAACACGATTCACTTCCTTCAGGAAAGCCTCGTTGATATAGGTACTCTCATCGTAACGTGCTAGAGTAGGTGGGTCACCACTAGATAAATCAGCAATAAGGGGCGAACCATGTGCTCCCAAGGCGTGGGGATCGGGTGCACATTCAATCGAAGATGCATCTACTACCATCTCTATGGGAGCTGACTTTTAAAATGTCTTTGCGTAAAGAAAAACACCATGTACATCATCATCATCATCATCTGTAATGGATGTCATCATGGAATCGTTTCGAATGCACTGTGATATCTTGATGTTGTCAGTGCTCTTATCCAACAAAAATTTCTCAAACCAATTCCAACAACTCTTAAGGAATGGAAGTTCGCAATCCCAGACCTCACATGACCGCACAACTAGAGTCATCATTACGACTCTTCAATTCAAACATGCAATATATAGAATCCGTTGACCTCCTAAAAATTACATCCACATCATCTTAGATCATACATAAAACCAATGTTCCACTAAAACAAAGACTAGTGATTAGAAACCCAAAGAACAAAGAACCCTACTTTCTTAAGGTTAGAGAAAGTTACCCTAGAAGAACAAAACCTTGGTGGAGAACGACCGGTGGCGAACCGAGCTAGCCGCTGGCGTCAGTGGCCGAGGGCGTCGGCGACGGAGGCGGAGGGCGGCGGCAGAGGGCGTTGAAGGTCGTAGGAGGCGGAGTCACAAGGATGTTTTCGCGAACAGAATGCTTCGAAGGAGGGCTTTTGTTTAATAAGTAGGTGGGGCATCGTGTTCTGTCTATTTTTATTTTTTGAACTGTAGAGCATAGCACAACAATTCTATGCTCTATAGGTCGAAAGTGTAGAAAATCTATGCGCTACAGAGGAGCGCATGACATATATGTGACACGCTATAGCGCATATATTCTATGTGATTTGCCTGCAGTATTGACAGAAAATAATTTATTGGCTTAGTTAAAGAATAATGTTTTCGAACTAGGAATTTATCTCAGGAATTGGTTTGAAAGGTTGAAGATAGGACCAAAGTTTTCTTTCTTTGAAAAAGGATGCCATGCTAAGAAAGGAGGACTTAAGCTTTTAGAATATAGAACACACCTAGTTCGTGGCGATCCATCATTTTGCTGCAGATTGTGTTAGTCTCAAGAAGGCTAATGATGGATAGCACTGTGACGGCTTCGGACATGGTTGCTTTTTAAAACGGGTTTTTTGAAAGCATATAATTGTGTTTATTGAGGTTCTCTTGGAGCTTTCTTCATAAAAGAGGATCTTGAAATGTTTTATTTACTTGTATGAAGAGGTGTATCCCTACTGCTTAATACTCAGTACTAGCAACTAGATGGCGTTGGTCAAAAGCAGTTAATAGTGTATCTACACCAGCTTTGAGTTGTTGACTGGGAAAGACGGCTAGCCTTCCACATTGTGGCAAGGTATTTGTTTAGTCCTATTGGACCTTTACCCTTTTCTACGCCCTTCACGTGCAATGGAAGTACTTTAAGATTATCTTGAGATGAATGAACAAGGAAAGTGTTGTCAATTCCTCAGACTTTTTGCTTTAGCTATGGACAGAAAGACAATGGTTGCTTGCTGGTTTTGCTCATAGTGAGAGGACATTGCCTAGTGGCCGAGGTTCTCAACCTTTTCAGAACATCTACTGTATTTTCTAAGATTGACAGGGGATCTACCTTTCAACACGGGCCCTTCCTTGAGTGGTCATGATCCTTGGATTTGGGGAAAGGGGGACTTCTCGAAAAAGAAGGCATTTAAATTTAAGGCAATTTATGCACATAATACACATGGGGGTGCTATATCAGCCAAAGATTGTTGATTGATTTTGAATACAAAGTCCCCACTAAGGGCGATCTTTTTGGGGCTTAGTGGAGGAATTGAGTGATATTGGAGATGTTCAGGGGATCAGGGCTCACATCTTTTCTACCACTGTAGATTAATAATGCTATTTACTGGGGGAGTTGGAGGTTGTGCATTTCCTTTTTTTCTCATTTGTTTTGGTCCAACAAGTCAGGCAAGATGCATATATAATGGGGGTTGTCACCTCTGTCGTGGCTGGTTTTTGGAGAAGTATGGTTGATGTTATTTATGAATCCATGAGGGAGATGTTGCAACCATTTTCTTGTCAGTGTTCTTGCTAGGAATGCTTTGATTTTCTATGATGAATACTTTTATGTAGAGAATATTATGTAGAGAATACCATGACTTACAACAAGTTTTGTTATGAGTTCACGCTTTTTATAAATTAATATTTTTTATCTAATGGAATAACATCTAACGAGCAAACGCTGAGGGTGTTCTCCCACATCAAAAAAACATTTTTAAATCCCAAGAATAATGAGGAGGGCTTAGATAAACCCAATCAACTATTTTTGGTACGTGTTAAAATTTGATTTCATTACGATTATTAAGTATAGAGAAGAAAAATATTCCACCTTTTGATGTTGCTTTATTCTTGTTGCATGCATAGTAGGGATGCAAACAAAGACATGGAATTGGATATAGATGTTGTTGGAGAATGTAATAGGTGGGTAATTGGATCTCACCAAGATCCAATTACCCCCCTAAAGTTTAGTCCCACATGGATGAGTGGTGGGACTTCGGTCTGTCTGAGAGGCTATATATAAGGAGCCCCTCACCCCCTGTACTCATTGAGAATTCTAATAGAATATCTGCCCCTTTGAGGGCCTCTCCCGTGGTTTCATGCCGCTCCTTAGGGAGTAGGGTTCCACGTAAATCTTTGTTCTTCATGTTTATATTTCTTGTTTTATCGATTCCGCTTCCGCTTCTCAGATTTCAACATGGTATCAAAGCAGTTCGATACTGGTACTCAATTTTGAGATTTCTTTTGAAAATTTATATATTGATCATTATGCTGAAGATCTGTTCAAGTTCATGATTTTTTTTGAGCGAGCATCTATGATTCCTGATTTCTGCGCCATCATCTATGTGCTCTATCGATCATCTCCTGCGACAATCTCTTCATCACAAGCAATGACAGTGGTAGGGATTCTCCACTGGAACCCTACTTTCTATGCATCAGCAGTCATCTTCTAGGTTACTTGAAAAAACACAAAACCTCTAGGCCGCTTTGCGCACTCTTCAGCAGCAACAACATATGCTCCTCTCAATATTTGCACTCTTGCCGAAGCTTCACGGGTCTCCCTATTTGCGTTGCTTCTCCGGCAAGTAAATAGAAGCAGTGACTAGCAGAATCAGCAAAGAAAATCTAGACGCGGAAGTTCCAGCCATCTACTCCTCGCGATCCCTATTTTCCCTAACCCTCTAGGTAGGGGACTCTCCAGGAGGAGGATCACTTCTCCTCACACAAATAGCGCTGCCAACCTCACTGCAGATCTCCAGGCGGATGCCCTCGACCTCCCGGCAGCAAAAAAAACCCCATCGGGGTTGGGGCGACATAGCATTTCCAAGGAGGGGCTCCAGCGGTGAGCTCCTCCTCCTGAAGCCGCCCCTCCTCATCCCTCCCTCTGGCGGCGGAAGCAACCACTGTAGCCCGCTATGCCTCACGCTCGCGAGGTTAGGCTGTGGCGCAAGTGCTCCAGGAGGGTGCTGCCTCCTCCGTATCTTCCAAGTGGTGACGGCGGGTTCCCAAATTAGGAACCCTATAGAAAATGAGGGGGAGGCATCGAGACCTACATGGCTCTTAAATATTTAAAAAAAAGGAAGGGGAAAGAAATGCTGCTGCATATAATTTATTTCGGCCCAAGTAGGGAAAAGTTTTTGAAAGAATTTTTTTTAGAGGGGCCTGTGTTGGAGCATTCGTTGTATGCGCCCATTGTGTTGTAGCAGGGTAAATGGATCCTGGAGGAGATCCATTTACCCCATCCAGTGTTTAGTCCCACATCGTCCAGTGGTGGGACTTGGAGGCCCTGGAGAGGCTATATAAGGAGCCCCAGACCTCCTGTATCCATTGAGAAAAGCAATGCATAACATTCCCCGTTGAGGGCTTCTCCCGTGGTTTCATCCCGCTCCTCACGGAGTAGGGTTCCATGTAAAATTATGGTGTTCCATGTTGATGTTTCTGTTCTTTATGCTCTGTTTTATCATTCCCTTCCGCTTCCGATTTTCTAACATGGTATCAGAGCGGGCCGATTCTTGTGGATTTTTCGAGTTCTTTATTTTTGGAGATTCGTTCCTAGGGTTCTATGTTCGTGATGATTTATTAGTTGAGAAATATTGTTGTTTGTTCAAAGTTTGAGATCTAGGGTTTTGTTTAAACCCTGAAAGTTCCTGTTGATTCGGCGGCAGCATCACCTCGCCTCAAGGCCCCAGCAGTCTTGTCCTAGCCTCCAAGTCCGTGTGCTGTCGCCGCCGTATCAGCCCTCACCAGCCCCTGCTCGTGCCAAAGAAAGACCCATGCGAGCCCCCTGTTTTCTCCTCCAAGCAGCGTGAGAACACGCCTCGAAATCTCGGCGTTTCCTTCCCAGTCCGAGCGGTTGAATCCCGCGCGCCATCACGCAGCTGTGAGCCTGCACGCATGCCCTGCAGCAAAGTCCCAGATTCAGTTAAAAAAAATCACGCAAGAGGTGCGCTGGCGGTGCGCAAGACACGACACGAAAAAAAGAAGAAAGCCCTCCAGGCCCCAGGCGGCGGGCCCTTTGCCGCCAATCTCATCCATCTCGCAACCCCTCGGCATCGAAGACGCGCCCAGGCGGCGCTCCTCCCGTTCCCCCGCGCATGGAGCCATGGCGATACCTGCTCCATCTGCTCCTTGCGGCGCCTCCCTCTCAGAGGCGGCGCCCCCACATAGGCGGGGAGATTCCGCCTTGGCTACAGGCGGCATCCCGTGCGCTGATGCCTCAATCCCGTGTCATCTCCTGCCAGCGGCCTCGGCGCAGCCCAACCCATGTCACCTCCCCGAACCCATCTTCCTCCTGCGGCAACCCCAACGGCGCAAGATCCATGGCAACGAGTCACGCTTCCATCTCAAGAAGAAGGGCCCCAAGTCGGGGGCGGCGTGCTGCGTAAAAAGGGCGTGAAAAGGGGTCCCTACAGGGAACCCTAATTAGGGCTACGCCTATGGGGGCCAATTCTCTTTAAAAAAAATTGCCGGCTATTGTAAGCCCTGTGATGGGCCCATGTTTAAAAAAAAAGTGGAAGGCCCAACATGATGAGAGGAGGTTTACGTTAAAAAAATGAAGGGCCCTCTTGGACGGCTGAGGTGAGTTGAAAAAAAAGGAGGGCCCCGTGAATTAAAAGAAAAAAAAGGAGAGGGGCATCGATGAAAAAAAAAGAGACGAGGAGTTTGTTAAAAAAAACAGAGAAAAAAAAGAAAAGAAAAGGCGCGTACATCTCAAAAGCCGTACGCAAATTGAAAAAAAAAGAGGATGAAAAGCCGAAAAGAAAAGGGGTCAACGACTTAAAAAAATGTTTCGACAAAAAAATGAATGTTTTGAAAGCCGACAAATGTGTGATCGGCTAAGTGATTTTTTGTTTTATCCCCATCATTGTTGTCTTCTCCCAACTTTGTCGATGTGCCTGTTTTCCGACAAGTATGGGAGAAAAGGGGGAGTATATGTAGAGTCACAGATTGTATTCAGATCCAGATTGTCAGATCTTCTCGATTCAGATGTCAGTCTCCAGACCAGCCATATTTTCCAGACTCTACAAATGATCAGATTTTGTCAGACTCGACGATTGATCCCGAGTCCTCAGTTGTCAGACACGCACGAGTTTGCGGTCTTATTTCAGATGAGCATATGTTGCCATCATTGTCAGAGGTCCCCATCATGATTCTTGTTGTTCGGCCAGAGTTTTCATGTGAGCCATAGGGACTCCAGAGTAGAGAACCATTCCTTATGCCATATGTTGGCAAGAGTTTTCATGTGGTATCGTAGGTACACCAGAGCAGTGCACCATTCTCTGAGCCAGATGGGAGAGACCCAGTTCTCCGACGAGGAGACTTCAGGCGCAGTTCAGACTCGATGGTCAGATTCCGAGTCTTCAGTTGACTCACACTCCAGCCCGTTCGTCCTCCTCACCTGCACGACATGAGAAGCAACGTCCTCGACTGCAGCAATGTGCGCGTTGGGTTGATATTGTCCGTAGTGTCCTGTAGCGTTGAGTTGAGTTTCTTTCTGTTTGTCCAAGCTGAGCATTGCATGCTCCAGCTTGAGGGGGAGTGTTGGAGCATTCGTTGTATGCGCCCATTGTGTTGTAGCAGGGTAAATGGATCCTGGAGGAGATCCATTTACCCCATCCAGTGTTTAGTCCTACATCGTCCAGTGGTGGGACTTGGAGGCCCTGGAGAGGCTATATAAGGAGACCCAGACCTCCTGTATCCATTGAGAAAAGCAATGCATAACATGCCCCGTTGAGGGCTTCTCCCGTGGTTTCATCCCGCTCCTCACGGAGTAGGGTTCCACGTAAAATCATGGTATTCCATTTTGATGTTTCTGTTCTTTATGCTCTGTTTTATCATTCCGCTTCCGCTTCCGATTTTCTAACAGCCTGTTTGCAAAAAAAAAATGAGAAAAAGGCACGTACAAAAAAAGAGAGAAGCCGTACGTAGCAAAAAAATGCCGACGAAAAAAATCTGTTTGTTTCAAAAAAAAGGAAGCAAAAAATGCATGTTTTTTGGTTTCTCCCAACTTGATGCTATCTGCTCTTTATTTTAACAAATATGGGACAAAGGGGGAGTCAGAGATGTATTCTTCACAGCTTCTACTGCTTGACCACGACTGACAGACCGACGCTCCAGATTTCATTGATCAACCGTATTCACCGAGCATCAAATTCTTCATCAAGGCGTACACTTCTTTTACGACCCGATCAATTCCCGTGCTAGACTTTTTATGTAGTGATTCTTCTCTAGGCACGACAGAGATATGTTCTAGTGACCTGCAGACATGACAGAGATACGTTCCGATGACCTGATATCGCAGCGGTTCTACAGGCATGACAAAGTTACGTTTCGATGACCTGAAAGCCGCAGACCTGTCCTCGTGCAAGGTCTTCTACCAGCAGCGGATGTGTTCTTGTGATGTATCGTGTGAAGATGTGTTGTATACTTTCTTTTAGTTGCAAGATGCAGCTTTCTCAGCTCCAGCTTGAGGGGGAGTGTTGGAGAATGTAATAGGTAGGTAATTGGATCTCACTAAGATCCAATTACCCCACTAAAGTTTAGTCCCACATGGATGAGTGGTGGGACTTCGGTCTGTCTGAGAGGCTATATAAGGAGCCCCTCACCCCCTGTACTTATTGAGAATTCTAATAGAATATCTGCCCCTTTGAGAGATTCTCCAGTGGTTTCATCCCGCTCCTTAGGGAGCAGGGTTCTACGTAAATTTTTGTTCATGTTTATATTTCTTGTTTTATCGATTCCACTTCCGCTTCTTAGATTTCAACAGATGTTATCATATTCTTATCTTTTTTGAAATATGGATATAGTTTGTATGTGAAAAATATGCTACCATATCTCTCAAAACAAATATGCATTATGTGTGGATAATTGAAGAAATACATTGCAATTAATCTTGTATATATATATATATATTGTATTGCTTATATATACGAATTGACTGAATGTAACTCATAATAATTGTATCAAAAATAATAAAAAGTCATAATTGTAGTTATATATAATTATTAATAAATTTATGACTATATTTATATATTAAAACAAATACAATTTATCAGATACCGATATTTGTTGATATCAAAGTGTATCGGTGTCTCTATCCTGATGCCAACGACAAAATATGTACACAACAAATTAGGTAGAGGATTGCATACACCCTTATGCCATTAGTAAGTGGTAGCTTCTTGTATAGTTCCTTTTGTCCATAATCCTGTGTGCATTTACATCCGTGTTTTATTTGTTATTTTATGTTTGCATTGCTTAAGGCTAACGAGTAATGATACAATTTAGCATTTTTTAAATAATGAACTGCTCTAAGTAATTACAGATCATGTATAGAACGTAACCTACTGTAGCTGCTTGACAATGGCTCCTCAGTACATGAGAAAATTAACATTTTCTTTCTTGGGATACAATATTGTCTTCCATCTGCGCACACCTTTCAAATTATCATATCCATAATGCCTCTTTCCGGGTGCTGCTTTAAGAATAGTCAATTGAATGATTTGTTCTTGTTCTCCTTGTTTGCAGTGATTGCATATTTGACATAATATCACCTTCTTCATCTTGGTTCTTAGATCAATATATAAAGATCTGGTTGGCTCTCTTTGTTTACAGTTACTGCTATCGTCACATGCATGATTCTCTGTTTTCTCTCATTTAGGTAGAATGTCCGAAGTACCCTGGATTTTGCATAGCAAGACAGAAAAAGGAATATCCGTTTATTGAAATATTTCACAGTCCAGAGCAGGTAGGCTGGATTTTATTTCATCCTGGTTATTGAAGGCATCTTTTATTTATAAAAAGCTTGAAAGAATATGCTTCAAAATCTTAATCTGTATAATAAAGCAGTGCGTACTTGGGACAAAACTTGTAAGTTGTCATTATGACATATGACCTGACTTGGCGGTTTTGTGCTGTTTCCTTTTTATGTTGTTACTTCAAGTGCTTGACTGGTAAACAACCTTTTCACACGATAACAATCCTATTACCTCTATTTGTTGTTGTTGTTGTTGTATTGACAAGAAATACATGGAGTAGCTAATGGTAATATAGTAGAAATTCCTCTCAATTCTTTCTTGCTAGATTATTTCTATGTAATATTTGACATCTCATTTCGAAGGGGTTCTTTTCTCATTCGATATTATGCCAATGGACATTATGGTTTCTAAGAATGCAGATCACATCTAGACTGAGATGAGCCACCTCATTTTATAAGCATTATGAATAAATTGTGTTTGGATGGCGTCGTTTCGCTCGGGAGGAGGGCTCCTAGCGAGCGGCACTAGGGTTTCTGCCGGGGATGCAAGGGGCTCGAAGGCGGTTTTCTCTCCGGCGGGAGGTCCCAGAGGATCGGCGGCGGGGTCCTTTCTTATGGGAGGTCCCTTGGGCTCGGTGACGGCCTTCTCTCAAGCGGGGGGTCCCGGGGGGTCGAGGGTGGTTCTTCCTCTGGCAAGAGAGGCTCCTTCTTTGGGGTTCTCGGCAGCGGTGGGACCTCCTGTTCTGGGTCTCCAAGCGGCGGTGGGTGGTGCGGCAGCGCGAACCCTCCTAATGGCGGCCCGACGGTGGGTGGACTTGGTGCGCCACCCCTCTTTCGTGGCGGCCCTACAATGGATAGTGCTGGGGTGCCACTGCCTCTGCTTGGCAGCCCTGCGACAGGAGGTGTTGGGCGCCTCGAGTTTGATGTGAGAGGGGGCCTGGGCCTGCTGTTGGGGTTCGAACCCCATCCCAGGTCGAGGGAGTTGGGCCTGGCGACGTTGGGGGGAGCAACGGTGTGAGGAGCAGTGGGGGGAGGCCTGATTGCAGGTTCGTGGCGATGGGGAGCTTCAGGAGGTAGGCTGACGTGGTGGGTGGGGCGGCTCTGGGGGTTGGCTACCGTCTACTGACCATGGGGGTGAGGGGGTGGCTTCCGACAAAGGAGGGATGATTGATGGAGGCAGGTGCAGAGGGCTGGCAGGTGGTCTAGTTGAGGAGGAGGGCGACGCCCCGCGGCGTGCTGGTGCTGCGATCCGGTCGCAACGGGCCCCCCTGCCTTGCCCACGACAGGAGCCCCTTTTCGTCTTGCGGGAGGACCCCCGACGGTGTTTCAAGTGTGATGCTCGGGATCATCTGGCGACAGTTTGCAGAGATGGACGTGTTTTTCTTGCGGAGGGGTGGAGCATTGCAGGAGGACCTACCCTAGGTTGTGGCGTCGACTCGGGGGTGCAACTGTGGGAGGCAGAGTCTGATCATTGGTAGATCTTTGCGGTGGGGGAGCGACCTCGCAGCTCCCTCCTCATGATGTGGACCCGCTGGAGGGTGTCTTGGTGGGTGACTATTCTGATTCGACGGATTGCTTGCATGGCTATGGCGGACATCAGGCAACGAATGGGTCCGGCTTTTGGACGAGACGTGGTACACTCCAAGAGGACGCGATTTGTGCTCGGGGACTGTCCTCTGGGGAGGTAGCCAGTTTCCTGAGGTCACCTGGGGGGTTGGTGACATGGAGGCACCCATCCCTTTGGGATGGCACCTAGCACGGATTGTTCTATAAGATTTTGAGGTTGAGGGGTGTGTCCTTACGGGTGTGGGGCATTCACTCGGTTGAGGTGCTGTTTGGAGGTTTCGGGTCGGTGATTTCCATCTTGTGCTCGAGCCTCTCCAAGGGGGAAGACGCGCATGTAAAGGTGGAGTTCACTGCAAGGGCGAAGGCTCTACCTTCGGAGCTGCTCATGAAGATTGGTCATGCGTCCTTCCGGGTGGAGTTAGAGGAGTACGTGCCTGGTGGTCCCTTTGTGGTGGCGGAAGAGCCAAGCGGTGTCGCGAGGGGGTGTGCACTGAAGAGAAGCTAGGAGGTGGAACCCGAGCTTGTTCCATGTGAGCGGGTTCTACATGCTGAGGAGCGTCGCATATTGGGGGTTGGATAGGGCTCGCGGTATGTGCTGCGAGGAGTGAGCATGGCGCCTGTCTCCCGCCTTGGTGTCTTCGTTGCTCTGGAACAATCTCCTCAGTTTGGATCTGGGAGATTGGTGCTCCCTCTCGCGACCGGGGGGCGCTCGGAGTCTGACCCTCTGACCCAGTTGGGTGGGAGCGGGGGCGGCTCTGAGATGGTGGCGATAGAGGACTAGTTGATGGAGGCGACCCGTGATGCCCATGGTGTGCCGTGCAGCTCGATGGAGGTGGAGTCCTTGTTGGATGCTTTGACTGGGGCTTCTTCGAAGTCCAGAAGGGACCTCTCGCTGCGGTCGTCGACCTCGTAGAGGTTTGGGAAAAGGTACTGGCGGCTCTCCTCCAGCGAGAGCAGGAGGCGATGTTCGACGCTCTGAATCGGACGGATGGCTCTGGGGTTTCTGCCTCGGAAGAGGAAGGCCTGCTTGAGCGCGAGAGGAATTCGATGGGAGCGGAAGCGGGTGTGGTAGGCGTGGAGCCTTCGGTTGAGAGTAGCAGGGGGCAAGTGGGGTTCGAGGTGGGACAAGCCCTGCTGAACTGCTTGGGTGTGGTGCCTCCCTCGAGAATTGCCCAGGTTGATCTATGAAGATCCTCTCATGGAATGTCAGGGGTGCGGGAAGGGCTGATAAGAGAATGGCGATCCGGGACCTATGTGTGGAGGCGCTAGCGGATGTAGTGTTATTGCAAGAAACAAAGATCGCTCAAGGTTTTGGCGAGATATGTGGCTCATTGGGAGGTTCTCATATGAGCGAGTGGAGGGCGCTGGACACTTCGGGGGCCTCATGAGGTATGGCGGTGGGCTGGAGCAGAGACAACTTTGATCTTGTGGAGGATGTGAGCAGGAGGAGACGAATGTGTGTGGTCCTCAGACTGGCCTAGCATTGTCTGAGCTAACTGATGACATGCGACTGCTCCGGGAGAGGTATCAGGAGGAGGTCTGGCTTATTGTGGGGGATCTTAAAGTAACGCTACTCCCGGAGAATAGGCCTCGTATGCACGAATGTGCGAATGTGGGGCGGTGGAGCTTATGTGGTTCATTGTTGTGGCGAGCTTGCATATTTTTGATGCCGGAGGATGCTGCTACACTTCGAGAAACGCTAGGTTGAGATTGCAGATTGATCGGTTCCTGGTGTCCCAGGAGGTGACGGGGATTTTCCCTTTAGCGGACGCGTGGGCCTTACATGCTCACTCCGACCACAACCCGATCTTGTGGTCCTCTGGGGAGGATGTGAGGCCGAGGTCTTTCTTTAGATTTGAGCGTTCTTGGTTGCTGGAGGAGGGATTCCGCGACATGGTGGTGGAGTTTTGGTGAGGCACACGATTGGAGGGGCCGGCTTCGGTTGTTCTAGATCAAAAGCTCGGATTGTTGCAGAAGCGTTTGATTGAGTTGAAGAGGCGCACCCGTGATCAGAGGCAGAGTGTGAGGGCGGCGACATAGGTCATCTCTCGGCTTAATGCGGTGAAAGACACAAGGGAGCTGTTGGCTCATGAGGTTGAAGAGAGGTGTGCTTGTCTGAACCAGGTGCATTTGTAAGATAAAAAGAAGGGGTCGAGTGGAGGCAGAGATGGAGGCATAAATGGTTGAGGGAGTGGATAACAATACACGTTTTTTCTATTCTGTGGCCAGTGGCAGAAGGCGTCGGAATTTCATTAGGAGCATTGAGGTGGGAGGGGTGCAGGCGTCAAATGACGCGGAGATTGGGCGACAGCTCAGGTCACATTTCGTCACTTTCTGTGAGAAACAAAGAGAGGCGGGTTGAGGTTGGCGTAGGCGGGGGGTGGCGCGTATCTCCACATAGGAGGCTGAGGGCCTGGTGGTGTCTATCACAGAGGAGGAAGCCATGGGAGCTCTGTGGCACCTGAATGAGGATGGGGCCCCGGGTCCCGACGGCTTCTCGGTGTATTTTTTCAAAGAGTCCTGGGAGCGTGTGAAAGGGGAGGTGGTTGCGGTCCTGCTTGAGGAGGGCAACCGGGGCTTTGAGCACATGAAAAAGGCGCTCCTGTTTCTGTTGCCCATGTAGGAGAGGACCGTTTGTGTGGAGGATTTTGGGCCCATCGTGTTGTCTAATGTGATCTTCCTGCTGGTTGCCAAGTTGCTGGCGAACTGCCTATGGAGTGTCCTGGGAGGTATCATCTCGCCTGTAGACTTTTATGCCCAGCAGGCATACAGAGGAATCTTGGGTGTTGGCTTCAGAGATGGTGTTGGATTGGAAGAGGGAGAAGCAAAAAGGGATCGTTTTGAAGGTGGATTTCTCTAAGGCCTACAACTGCATTGATTGGCGCTTCCTTTGACGATTACTGGAAACGGTTTCCCTGGCATATGTATCAGATGGGTGAACGGTGCATAACGACAACATCGTATTCGATGCTTGTGAATGGAAGACTAGAGGGGGTTTTTTCCAGCCCCAACGGGGGTGTGACAGGGGTGCCCGCTAGCATCGCTTCTTTTTGTGATTGTAGCAGATGTGTTGACGGTGATGATGAGGCTGATAATGATTGACGGATTTTATGTGGGGTACGTAAGAGGCGACACTTCCACACCCATTATTCAGTACGCTGACGACACGGTGTTGTTCATTGATGGGATCCGGAGCATGCGAGGCATGCCTCATACATTATGGATATCTTTGGGGAGGTCTCAGACCTGAAGTTGAATAGTGATAAGTCAAAGGTCATCCCGTTTGGTGTCACATAGGAGGAAGCTCAGTATCTTTGTCGTGTCTTGCGTTGTTCGGAGGGATCCCTTCTGACAGTTTACTTGGGGCTCCCTTTGGCTACTGGCCGATTGCGGGTGGCGGACTGGAAGGTGGTGATCGACAGGGTGGAAAGTAAGGTGGCAGGTTGGAAGGTAAGAACACTCTCTAAGGGGGGAAAGCTAGTCCTCAAGCACACTCTATCTGCTATACCGATTTTCTTCTTCTCCACGTGGATGATGCTTGCGGGGGTGCGACAAAGGCTTGAGGGATTGATGAAGCGTTTCTTTTGGTCAGACGTGAGACAAGAGGGTGGAGGAATGCACCTGGTGGGCTGGGACAAGGTGACGATGACGGAGGAGGGGGCCTGGGGGTCGGCAGTTTGGAGTTCATGAATAAGGCTCGGTTGGCAAAATGGGACCTTGGAATATGGGGGAAGTCCGATGACCTGGTGTGTAAGGTGATACGAAGCATATATGGGGTTAATAGTTCGTGGAGAGCTGAGACATGCAGACGACCGTCGTCGCTTTGGAAGGGGATGTCTTCTGTCTTGTCGGAGCTAGGTGTTCTCGTGAAATCGGTGCTGGGAGATGGGCACGACTTTGGCTTCTGGAAGGATGATTGGTTGGGGATAGGTCCCCTCAGTGAGAATTACCCGCGTCTCTACGCCATTGCGGGGGACACGAATGCTTTGGTTCATCTGTTTTGGTCGTCGGGATCTTGGTGCCCTACTTTCATTGTTGCTTTGTAGGACCAGAGATACGATGAGATCGTCGCCCTTTTGAGGGTTCTGGCGGATGTTGATGGCCTTGGCGAGGGTAGGGATCATTTTGAATGGAAGGAGGGGAGTTTCTCCGTAAAGAAGGCATATCGGTCCTTCAACAGGACGTGTGGGGGTCCTCAAGAGGAGGCCTCTTGGGACTACATAATTATATGGGCCAGCATGGTTTCCTATGTGGATTAAAGTCTTCATGTGGTTGGCGAGATGAGGATGGCTACTCTCAAAGGTGTGCAGGGCAAGGCTGCTGGGTATCTGAGAGATCATTTGCGATAGATACGGCCTTGGGCAGGAGGATTCCGAGCGCCTCTTTTTTGGTTGTCATACCTCGGCCACGATGTGGGAGCGGGCGGCTGTGCCTTGGCTTCACTCGATTGACAACGTGTCGTACTGGAGTTCAGTTAGAGTGGCTTGTGGTAGTTCTCGAGATGACATAGTCGGTCCATTTGCGTTGCTTTGGGCCATTTGGTTCTCTAGGAATGAGAAAATCTTTGGGAGGCATCCTTTTATTTGTGAGAGGGTGGTGGGGTATTACAGGGCTCTAGTGTCTTTGTGGCATAACATGTAATTCACATTTTCTGAATCTCTGTTGTATCATATCTGTATGGTTCTTTCTAGTTAAATAAATTTGTGGTGGGGTTCAATCTTGGGACCACACCCTCATTCTCCTCAAAAACAATATAAGCATTGTATGAGGTCTTGTGTCATTTTTACAAGCCCTCTTGTCTAGAAATCCGATATAACCCCTCTTACATGCACAAAAGGCCCCCATTCACATGCATGAAAGCCTCTCATGTACAAATATATGTTGCCATAACATACATCAGCGTAAGTGGACACCCTTGTTTCTCACCTCTTTTTGGTTGAATCCATCCGACCTTAAAAAGGAAGTTGTTGGAACACATTTCTTTGTTCAAGCTAGCCAAAGCACATGAAAACCCCAATCTCGATATATTCTATCAAAGTCCAATCAAAGTGTTATAAGCCTTTGTAAAGTCAACCTTCCACATTAAGTATGTTGGGATGCATTAAATTCTAAGCCATTTTCAATCCAATACATTGTGGATCTTATTGTGCAACCTCCCCGCATTGTTGGTTGGCAAAGTTTATCGCAAAATTTAGATCATTACATGGTCAATGCTTGGGGGATGGATCTAGGAGGGAGCATGTGAGCCCCCTTGGAGGTATGTATTTCGGATTTGTGAATTTGCCCCTTTAAGGGGACATGTATTGAATAGCCCCGTTCTCAGTTGATCTGAATCATGTACGGATGATCTTGTGTGGGAGTTATTAAGTCAATCAACCCAAAATCGAACCATCTGACATGTTATATGCAACAACTTAGAATTTTCTTCATTTGGAAACAAGAGATGATATCTATCCCAACAAAATTCATAACATTCTAGCAAAGGATGCATATCTTGATTTCTTCGAGTGCCCAAGGTGTAGAGAGAGAAGAGACTTATTGATTCCGGTGGCGAGGTTGTGGTCGATTTGGCTTGGGCGGAATGAGGCCGTATTCTCGAGCCAGCGCTTTTACAAGGAGAACGTGCTTATTCGTAGTGCGAGGTTGGTGGAGGACTGGGGCGACAGCTAGCTATCGAGTTTCCTTTGGTTTGATGGAGGCTGTTTTGCCTCTTTGTACAGTTTCTGGTTGTTTTGTACAATCTTTTTTCCTTTCTGGTTCATTAATATATTGGGGTGAACACCGTTGAGTGTCTCCCCCTTTTTTGGGCTTCAAAAAAAAAGAACAACTAAAAGAGTATATAAGAAGCAACATATCTTGTTTATCATTATTCACTTGGAGCAATGCTTTATGCTTTCTGGATATAAAATTTTATTTTAAACATATCTTCTCAACATGATTTTCATATTTCAAATCAAGAGTTGACTATAATTAAAATCCTAGTGGAATCACACGTTTCCTACACTTGTGAATCTTATATCATGTAGGGTACCACAAATAATCAATAACCTATAGTCCAAGTTACTCACTTTGTTGATTAAATATACGATTCACCTATAATTACATCATTTATTCCATGAGATATTTTATACTATTCATATTAAGATATTTTCTCTGATCATGATCATGGAATCAACTTATGCACATATATATACACTTAATTATTTGTTGGGTTAAATGGGGCTGCCCCTGGGGGGAGCTAACTTGGCTCCCCCCGCCCTATTTCGCCCGATTTTTCTATTTTTTTTTGAAAATTTCTTCCGTGGAATTTCATCACTATATCACTATATTATGTCATTAAAATTTCCTGTTTCACAGAGACTCCTACGGCCTCCCTCCGGACAATCATTTTTTAACGGTAACATAATTGCTAAAAACGACCCCGTCTGGATGGATGTCGTAGGAGTCTTTGTTTCGCACAGAATTTTAATGACATAATACATGGATATATTGATGAAAACTACGGAAGAAATTTTCAAAAAAAAACTGGACGAAATGGGGCGGGGGGAGCTAAGTTAGCTCCCCCATGGGGGCAGCCCCATTTTACCCTTATTTGTTTCCGCTGACTTGGATGGTGAATTACGACATAACCTCCTGGTCAAACAATGTTACACTTAAGCCCACTATCTAAAAACAAACGTGGATAGTAGCTTGAGTCGTAAAACTTTAAAATAAAAACGCAATCTTAGCAGTACTAAAACAATACAAGGCGGACATAGTTCATGCTCATGTATGCCAAGGTAGGCAAGGTATAGTGACAACCTCAACTCTCAAATGTGTGGTCCGTTGTGCACAATCTGTTGAGATATTTCCTATCTTTCTTATTGTTTTCTTATTATCTATTTATTTTGTCTTCTTAATGTAATTTACCCTATAGGTTCCTCTCCTATATAAGAGAACCCAATAGCCTCTCATTAATGCAATCAATGTTTTTCCCTCTACATGGTATCGGAGCGACGGTCTTAGACCGGAGTTCCCGTATCCCACCAAATCCTAACCTTACCCCCCCCTCCGGCCGCTACCGCTTGTTGCCTGGGCAGCCGCCCGTCCATCCGACAGTTGCTCGACCGTCACCCCGGCCTCCCTGATCGTCGCCTCGGTAACCCAAGCCGTCGTCGATCCTTCGTGCATCTCTGCAAGTTGTTTTGCGGTCTGAACCGGTCTGATTTTGACCGAAAAACTTGATTTCAGACCTAATCACG
This sequence comes from Ottelia alismoides, assembly GCA_037367405.1. Lineage (NCBI taxonomy): Eukaryota > Viridiplantae > Streptophyta > Magnoliopsida > Alismatales > Hydrocharitaceae > Ottelia > Ottelia alismoides. The sequence continues at coordinate 93,342 of JAZKJV010002787.1, forward strand.
TTTTCCAGCCCTAGCGAGCAACGAAGATCGATGTGGATAGTTGTATGAGCCTACAAGTACAACCAATCCTACTTGTGATTGTGTAGACTCATTTATATCGGTCCACTTCCTAGTTGAGTTCCATTATTCGGTTGTTTTACCATCGTATCAAAGAACAAGGACGATATTTTTTTGTCCGGAGCCCTCAAGGGCTCGGCTCCCATCGCTAAGATGGATGGGATCATGGGACCAACTATGAGTTGTGGTCCATGCAGTTTCTCACCCTCATGCAGTGCAACAACAAGGAGCACTTCCTGACAGATCCAGAGCCAACAGATAAGACTGGGGTAAATGCTTCTTGGAAGCAAGATGACGTGTATGCACGTGTTTGGCTATGTAGGACCCTCACCACAGAGATAGCCATTGATATTATGAATCAGCTCACCGCCAAGGTGATGTGGGACACTTTTGCTTCCACCTATGCTCAAGCTAAGAATGAGGCCAAGATTCTTCAGCCACAGTTGAACATCTACAAGGCCAAGCAGAATGGTCGTCCTTTGCACGTGTACTACAGTTCACTCTGTGGCATGTTTGAGAAGCTTCATAGCTATATGCCTATTACGACATCTCTTGAGCAACAGGAGGCATATATGAACTCCATGATGGTTGGAGTTTTCATGGTTGGCCTTGATACAGAGTTTGATGCAGTACGTACTCAGCTTCTCACTAAAGCTACCATACCTCCCATGGAGGAGGCCTATAGCCGTCTCAATCGGATTATCATGCCTCCTACGGCCACTCCTCAGTCCTCGTAAGCTGTGGCCATTTCTCGTGACTGAGGAGTGACGACTTAGTCTAGAGGACGCGCCCCTCATGGTAGAGATGGTGGACGTCCGCGTGGCCCTTGCACCTTTTGATGTCGACTGAGACATGCAGAGGATACATGCTACCAGAGGCATAGATATCTTGTTTCTGGTCACATGACAGAACATATTGAGCCTTCAGATACACTTGATCCCCACACCGATCCTTGCCTGTATGATATTGTCTCTCGTATTTGAGAGATCGTGACTCTTGTTGCAGGAACCACCAATACAGATACTGCAACCGCAACCAGAGCTTCTTCGAGTTCCTCATGTATTGCATATGCTTTCACTGGTAGTTATGGTGCAGAGATGACAAAGTGGATTATGGACTCTGATGCTTCCCATCATCTTTGTAGAGACGAGTACAACTGAGGTCCTACAGGACCATACCACCTGGTAGATGGGTTGTCATTGCCAATGACGAGCACTTACCCAGTACAGGATAGGGGGAGGTGCATTTGACTCTGTCCATGCGTCTTCAGAATGTTTTATATGCTCTTGACTTTCAGATGAATTTACTTTCCATTAGTCAAATTACTAAGGATCTACATTGCCGTGCCATTTTTGACCCTTGACTCTTGTGTTTCAGGACATACTCACGGGCATGGTGATTGGATGTGGCCGTGAGCAACGGGGACTCAACAGACTAGTCCAACCTCATTATGTTGGCGTTTCTGCTATACTTATTGGACCAGTCTCACCATATCTGTGGCACCTTCATTTTGGCCACATTCCTCCGTAGAAGCTATGTCATGTTCTCTTTCAGATTTCCTCGAGGTCCTCCTTCCAGTGTGAGGCATGCCAACGTGGGAAGCATCACCGTTCCTCCTTTACATCCCGTCAGAGTCGAAGCAGTTCTCAGTTATTTGAGCTCCTTCATTTAGATATCTAGGGCCCGAGTCGTGTTCCTGATTACCAGGGACACCGTTTTTATCTTGATGCTGTCGATTTTTCTAGACTTTCGAGTGTCTTTTTAGTGAAGAATAAGTCCGAGGTTGGATCTGTGATCAAATCTTTTATTAATGAGATAAAGAATATTTTTCTGCCAATGTCAAATATATTCGTTCTGATAATGCTTTAGAGTCCTGCACCTTAAAGCTTTCTGACTTTCTTAGATCTCTTGGCATTGTTCACCAGACCTCATGTGCCTATACATCCCAGCAGAACGGTGTTGCCGAGCACAAAAACCGTCACTTACTTGATGTGACCCGAACATTGTTGATACATAATCGTGTTCCTCATGCCTACTAGGAGGATGATGTCCTCACGACTTGCTATCTGGTGAACTGCATGCCTTCGTCTGTGATGCGAGAGAAGATTCCTTGCTTGATTATTTTTCTTGAGAAAGATCTTTTCTTTCTTACACCTCGTGTGTTCGGTTCAGTTGCTTTTGTTCATGATGTCTCTCCAGGTCGTGACAAGCTCTATCCTAGAGTTGTCAAGTGTGTTTTTGTCAGCTACTGTCGTACCTAGAAAGGATACCGTTGCTTTGATCCGTTCAAGCGGAAATACTTTGTCAGTGATGACGTAACTTTCTTTGAGTCTGTCATGTATTTTCCCCTACAGGTGATAGACTAGCTCCATCCGACTCTGACGATGAGATCTACGTGCCTCCACCTCCTACTGTCATATTACCACCTCCCTCTACTCCTGGTCTACCACCACCTCCCCAACCATCACCACCGCTACCGTCACCACCTACACCTACTCCTGCCTCTTCACCTGCTCCTGTGGCTCCGCCTTGTACTATGACTCAATTTTTGCTACGTGTTTTTACTCGCGGGTCTCGCTCGGTTCCCCCTACTTACAGGTCGTGCCCATCATCCAGCACGCCTCAGGTATGTAATGAGCACATTGTTTCGACTGATGGCACTACTGAGTTGTCTGTGCAACATGATTCCATACAGGATGAGTGGGTGCCCTTGGCAGATGATCTTGATGTGTCGATTACTCTGTGCAAGCAAAAACGTAGGTGTACTACTTATCCTCTTGCAGCTCAGGTATCATTGAGCATACTGTCAGGGGATTTCATGAGGTTTACCTTAGCACTAGCAGCCATGGAGATACCACAGACATATCAGGAGGCTCTTCAGGACAGTTAGCGGAGATTAGCCATGGAGGAGGATATGGCTGCGTTACAGTCATGTGGTACATGGATTCTTGTTTCTGTTCCAGATGGCGCATCTGTTGTGGGATTCAAATGGGTGTTCACTGTGAAACACCATGTAGATGGCAGTGTGGATCACTATAAGGTGAGACTTGTGGCACGTGGGTTCTTCCAGACATATAGGGTGGACTATCAGAATACTTTCTCTCTAGTTGCCAGACATTCTACTATGCACATTCTACTTTTTGTTGGTGTGATACGAGATTGGCCCTTTATCAAATTGATGTGAAGAATGCCTTCCTCTATAGTGATGGGTTTGCTATTGAGGAGTGTCGGAAGGTTTGCATGCTTCATAATGCTATCTATGGCCTTAAGCAGAGTCCAAGAGCATAGTTTCAGAAGCTCTCGGACTTGATAGAGCAGCATAGGTTTGTACGATCGACTGCAGATCACTCTTTGTTTGTGCACATGACCCAGAGAGGTACTATTGTCATTCTTGTTTACGTTGTTGATATTATTGTTATAGGAGATGACGAGCAGGGTATTCAGAGTGCTAAGGGCTTCCTAAGTTAACACTTTGTGACCAAGGACCTTGGTAATTTATGTTTCTTCCTTGGACTGGAGTTTTCCAGGAGCCAACGAGGTCTTGTGATGACCCAGAGGAAGTATGTTACCGACCTTTCAGAGATAGCAATGTCAGATTGCAGACCTGCCACTACTTCTATTGACCCAAGCATGAAGCTATATGATGATGACACTGAGGAGGTCAACAAGAGGAGGTACAGGGAGCTTGTTGGCAAGTATTATATGTGACTATTTACAGGCCCGACATATCCTTTGCCATGAGCAAAGTGAGTCAGTTTATGGAGCAGCCCAAACATGCACATATGGATGTCGTCCATATGTGTTGAGATAAATATATCTCTTGGTCTATTTTATGTTTTATGTTTTCTTTATGTACTTATCATGTAATTAACCCAAGGGCTTTTCTCCTATATAAGAGAGCCCTCGGTCTATTCTAATAGTATGATTCATTTTTCTCCCAACATGGTATCGGAGCAACGGTCCTAGACCGGGGTTCCCTTATCTCACCCTAACCTTAACCCTACCCCCCCCCCCCCCCACCGCCGGGGGTGCTGCTCAACCCCCTACTCTTCCAGTGCCGCCGTCGGTGTCCAGCACTCGCCGCCAACGCCGCCACGCGGGCTTTTGCTCACTCCGGGACCGTCGCGCGGGGGTTTCATACCTCCTGCGCTACCACGCGAGGGGTCCCCGGCCTCCTGCGCTACAGATCAACGCTCCGTAGGGCCGTTAGGCGCTCAAGCCAGCCCTGTAGATCGTCGAGCTGCCATATTTCTGCGACTTGCAGATCTGATTTGGTCTGCAAATAGTGAAATTTTCTGATTTAAGCCACGTTGTGCGGATCTAGGGCTCACAAGACGACATAGTGATGGTTGTATGAGTCTACAGATACAACCAAACCTTCTTATGGTCCTGTAGACACCTTCTCGACGATTTACTTTCCAGTTGTTTCGGGTTCTTAGTACAATGTCAGAAAACAAGGGTGATGTTTTCTCTTCTTCCGATGTCTTCAAGGTAATGGGAATAACATCAACATGGTAATTTTGGCTTTACTATTTCATTAGAATAACGATGCCTCAACAAGGTAATGGGAAGACCACGGTGGAGGGGAGTGGAGGAGACATGGTGGGTTCGGGGAGGGCGATAAATTGGACAACGACCCAGGATCGGATCTTAATACATTGTATGATGGATACCCAAGACAAAAATCATTGGTGTGAGAAGTCATTCACTATCGCAGGGTAGAATGGCATCTTGCGACGGTTTAACGAAGAAGCTGGCCTCTGTTACACTAAGGACTAAATCCAATTATGTTGGAAGATCTATATGAAGGACCAAACCGCATGCTTGTACCTACGAGGCAAGTCTGGTTGGGGATGGGACCATGTTGCAAGTCGTCCAATCGCACCAGATGAACTCGCATGGTTGGAGGTATGATGTATTATGCAGTCTACTTCCCAAAGTTGTAAATTGGTTAGTTCAATGTGTAATAAATTGCCACATTTTTCAGTTGAGAGTCACGTACCGAGATGCAGCGGGGGTGAACGACAGTGCGATAACATGGCACGTGCGATGTACAATGATAGGATGAGGTGTATGCGTCACGGATGACGAAATGTGAGAGGCATTGTAAATAGAATTATGTGTGTTCGATATGTCATGGCAATCCGTGTTTGGTTAGTGCAGCAAGGGTTTACCTTTCTTACATTCTGATGTGTTTTCATTTTGTCCGATGTATTTCTTCTTAAAAATTGACTTTTCTAAATTGAAACGAACCCATCACGATCATGTTTGGTGAATTTGTCTTGACCAAACGTCAACTTTTCTAACAATGGACCATGTCACATCAACAATGATAATGCTACGGTTCGATATTTCCTTTTTTCGCAGGCGTATTTGGTCATGTGGAATGGATGCTTTATTGGTGTTTGACGAGTCCCACCGGTTCGAGGATGTTGAAGACTGCATGTGGTACACCTGCTCACCCAACTTAAACTCTTTCACATTGCATGTTCAATTTTTTCAGTGCTCGATTTAACTTGAACTGCCACTAACATGCCTTAATTTCTATTGCTGCGACCGTGTTGGTACATGATGAAGGCATCGTGGCTCCCTCCAACTGTCCAGTCTTTGATCGCGGAGAAAATGTTCTTGGCAGACCTACATCACGTATTGGAGTTCGCATTGAATTACAGGGACGTGAAGCTAGAGGAAGTAGAAAGCCCAATCGAAGAGAAGGAAATAATGATTATCCACCTCTCAGGCGGATCGACTTCCATACTTGATTCGATAGATGAACCACTGTTTGATAAGCATATTGTACTGTAGCTCTTTTAATTCAAATGTAAATTAAAAACTTGTTGGATCTTTTGTCATGTTTAATTCAATGAATCGTTGATTGACAATCATTATCGACTGTAATATATTTAATTTGCTACGAGTAGAGACGGTGATACATTTTACATAAATGCTCATAACAGTTATGTGGAAAGGGAGAAAGAAAAGTTGTATTCCATGATCCATCTAACCCTAGAGCTCTCTTATATAGGAGAAAAGCTCTAAGGGTAAATTACATAAACCAAATAATATAAGTAAACAATATGGAAAAAGGACAAAATAACATAAATATCTTAACACTCCCCCTCAAGCTGGAGCATGTAAATCTATCATGCTCAGCTTGGAACAACAATGATGAAAATGACCTCTAGCCAGGGCTTTAGTAAACATGTCTGCAATCTGATCTACTGACGCTACATAAGATGTTGAAATAAGCCCATTTTGGATCAAATCACGAGTGTAATGACAGTCCACCTCAATGTGTTTGTCCTTTCATGGAATGCTGGATTATTAACTATAAACAAGGTTGCCTGATTGTCGCATTTGAGATGCATAGGAAGAGGCACTTCAATCATTAAATTGGTCAAGACAGATTTGACCCACATCATCTCCGTACTACCTTTGGCCATTGCCCTATATTCTGATTCTGCACTAGATCGAGCAACAAAGGTTTGTTTCTTACTCTTCCATGAGACAAGTGAGCTGCCAACAAACACAATGAAGCTTGAAGTAGACTTCTTGTCCTTAGGACACCCAGCATAATCTGCCTCTGCACACCATGTGACTGAGAGAGACGTATCTCTTCTAAACAGAAAAACTGCACCTGGAGATGACTTTAGATATCTCAGAATCATGAATACTGCATCCATGTGTGCCTGCCTGGGTTGCTCCATGAACCGACTTACTTTACTCCCAACGAAAGATATATCAGGCCCAGTAATGGTAACATACAATAATTTCTCTACTAGCTCTCTGTATCGTCTCTGGTCTACCTCCTCAGATCCGTCATCATGGAGCTTCGCCTTAGGATCCATCGGGGTCATAGCTGGTCTACATCCTGTTAAACCTGTCTCAGATAGAAGATCAGTAACATACTTCCTTTGTGTCATAACCATACCATGTTGATTTTGTGCAAACTCTAGGCCAAGAAAGTAACGAAGCGTGCCAAGGTTTTTGGTAACAAACTGCTGTCCAAGGAAATCCTTAGCTGCTTGAATGCCCTCTTTATCGTTGTCAGTGATAACAATGTCATCAATATAAACCAAAATGACTACAATACCTCTCTGGTTCTCTTTACAAAGAGACTATGATCTGCAGTAGATCTGACAAACCCCTTCTGTTCAATCAATTCTGAGAGCTTCTGAAACCAAGCCCTCGGGCTCTGCTAAGGCCATATATAGCCTTATGAAGACATCACACCATACTGGACTCCCCCTCAGCAACAAACCCATGTGGTTGCTGCATGTAAACCTCTTCCTGCAGATCACCATATAAGAAAGCATTCTTGACATCCAATTGGAAAAGAGGCCAATCACGTACCACCACCACAACAATGAGAATACGCAAGGTAGAATGACGCACCACGGGAGAAAAGGTGTCATGATAGTTCACTCCATAGGTCTGAGTGAACCCACGAGCAACCAATCTGGCCTTGTATCTGTCTACTGTACCATCAACCCGATGCTTCACAGTAAATACCCACTTGCTGCCAACAACAGATACACCTGGTGGAGCATGGACCACACTCTACATACCTCGTGACTGTAAAGCTATCATCTCCGCCTCCATAGCCAGACGCTACTGATTGCTTTGCAGGACCTCCTGATGTGACCGTGGTATCTCTATAGCAGACAACCCCACAACAAAGTGCTGGAAATCCCTGGATAGACGCTCCAAGGAAATATGAGAACCAATAGGATGCATAGTGCATGCTCTTTTCTGACGCTGAAGTGCAATAGGCATATCCAGATCCTCAGCAGGAGTAGTAGAGATAGTATCTGCACGCTGCACCTCAGACTGTACATGCAAATCACCCGTGCCATTAGAAGAACTCAAATGCTCAGTACATACCTTGGGAATGCTGGATGATGGAGGAGGCGCATGAGCATGGGGCCTTCGCTGGCAGACCTGTGGAAAGAAAACAGAAGACGGTGGTGGAGGTGGTGGTGGTGGAGGAGGAGGTGGTGGTGTAGGTGGTGGAGGCGGTGGAAGTGGAGATGGAGTAGAACATGGTAACGATGGAGGAGGAGGCATATAGATCTCTTCTCCATCCTCTGAAGGAATAAGCCTGTCACCTGTGGGAGAAAAATACATAATAGACTCAAAGAAGATGACATCAACACTAACATAATATCTTCGTCGAATAGGATCAAAACAACAATATCCCTTTTGGGTTTTGGAAAACCCAACAAACACACATTTGATTGCTCTAGGAGAGAGCTTGTCAAGACCAGGAGAGAGTTGATGAATAAATGCAACAGAACTAAAAACACGAGGTATAAGCGAGAGAAGATCCATCTCGGGAAACACAATCAAGAACGGGATTTTCTCCCCCCAAGTACCGAAGAGGGCATATGGTTCACCAGATAACAAGCAGTTAGAACCGTATCTCCCCAATAGGAATGAGGAGCACGGCTCTGAATCAAAAGAGTTCTGGTAATATACAAAAGATGGCCGTGTTTCCTTTCAGCCACCCCATTCTGTTGGGAAGAATATGTGCATGATGTATGATGCACAATACCATGAGACCTAAGAAATTGAGAAAGTTGAGCACTGCAAAATTCTAATGCATTATCAGAACTTATGAAATTGACTTTTGCAAGAGAAAATGTTCTTTATTTCATTAATAAAAGACTGGATAACAGGACCAGCATCAAACTTGTTCTTTAAGAGAAAAACCCAAGACAAACGAGAAAACTCATCAACTGCAACGAGATAAAATCTGTGTTCATGATGATCTGGGACACGACTTGGACCCCAAATATCGAAATGGAGCAACTCAAACAGACAATGACTACTTGGACCCTGACGACTCTGGAAAGTGGACCGATGATGCTTCCCAAGCTGGCAGGCCTGGCACTGAAAAGTGGAGCGAGGAGAAATCTGAGGAAGAACATGAATCAACTTTTGCAGAGGAAGATGACCAAATCACAGATGCCACATATATGGAGAAATAGATCCAGTGTGGATAGAAGAAGAAGCGTCAGCATATGGAGACTGCACATAGTCTGTAAAGGCCCCCTTGCTCACGGCCAGTTCCAATCACTCTGCCCGTGAGTATGTCTTGAAACACAAGAGCAGATGGATCAAATATGGCACGACAATGTAAATCTCTGGTGATTTGACTAATTGATAATATATTCATAGAAAAATCATGAGCATAGAGAACATTCGGAAGCCTCAAAGTAGAAGTCAACTGCACTTCCCCTCACCAGTGATAGGGGAATGTGTTCCATCTGCTATCACAACTGATCATCCAGGCTGAGTAGGACGAAAACCACTAAACTGACCTCTATCACCACAGAGATGATGATAAGTCTGCATGGTAGCAACTAGTAAAAGCATATTCTATACCTAATGTAGATGCAGATGTTGAGGCAGCAACCTCAGAGGATCCTGAAGGAGAGCTAGTGGATCCAGATGTGTCAGGCATAATCTCTCTCAGTCATGCTACAAGCTCGTCAATCCTCTGATCAGATGCAGGAGATGAACTCCCAGTCTGTTGTATCTGCTCTGCAACCCTCGCTGACGTAGGAAACCCATGCTTAGAATAGCAGGTTTCCTCCAAGGGGCCTGTCCTGTGGCAGAAGATGCACGATTGTTGGAAGAAAAATAAGAGATGTCTATTTCTGAGAACCCTATGCTCTCTTATATAGAGGAGAGACCTATGGGTAAATTACATAAGAAGGAAAACAGAAATACAAATAAGCGAACGATACTTATAGAATATAGAAATAACAATATCTCGACACTCCCCCCTCAAGATGGAGCATAGATATCAATCATGCTCAGCTTGGACGAACACTTCTGGAATGGTCCTCTGAGTAATGGCTTGGTAAGGATATCTGTTGTTTGCTACCCAGAACTAACATGAGAAGTGGAAATCAAACCCTTCTGAATCATATCTCTGGTATAGTGACAATCTACCTCGATATGTTTTGTTCTCTCATGGAACATAGGATTGTTTGCAATAAATAGGGCAGCCTGGTTATCACAATGTAACTCCATGGGTAGAGGAACCTCTATATGCAAGTCAACTAAACTGCTCGAACCCACATCATTTCTGTACTAGCTTGCGCCATAGACTTGTATTCGGATTCAACACTTGATCTTGCTACAACTGTTTGTTTCTTGATTTTCCAAGAAACAAGAGAACTGCCAACAAACACTGTAAAACCCGAAGTCGATTTTCTATCTTTAGGACAACCTGCATAGTCTGCGTCAGTGTATGCGGATACAGAGAGAGTTTCTCCTTTCTTGAAGAATAATCCTGCTCCTGGAGACGACTTTAGATACCTCAATATCATGTATACATCATCTATATGTACTTGTCGAGGCTGCTCCATGAACTGACTTACTCGGCTCACTGCAAAGGCAATATCCGGTCTGGTTATTGTAACATAAAGAAGTTTTCCCACCATCTCTCTGTATTTTCTCTTGTCAACTTCATCTGTATCATCATATAACTTCATGCTAGGATCCATAGGGGTAGTAGAAGGTCGACACCCAATCATGCCCGTCTCTGCAAGCATGTCTGTAACATACTTTCTTTGGGTCATCCACAAGACCCTGTGCATTCCTGGCAAATTCCAACCCTAAGAAATACCTTAGGGTACCCAGGTCCTTAGTTACAAATTTGCTGCCTAGAAAATCTTTTGCCATCTTGATTCCATGCTCATCATCTCCTGTAATAACTATATCATCAACATAAACCAAGATAGCAACTGTACCTCTGGATGTTCTCTGCACAAACAAGGAGTGATCTGCATTTGACCTCTTGAACCCCTGTCGTTCAATCAGATCTAAAAGTTTTTGGAACCATGCCCTAGGGCTCTGTTTAAGGCCATATATTGCCTTATAGAGCCTGCAAACCTGTTGACACTCCCCCTCAGCAGCAAACCCTGGAGGTTGCTGTATATAGACCTCTTCCTGTAGGTCTCCATATAAAAATGCATTTTTAACATCAAGTTGGAATAAGGGCTAGTCACGTACCACAACAACTGCAAGGAGAACACGTAATGTGGAATGTCGAGCAACCAGGGAGAACGTGTCCATGTAATCAATTCCATAGGTCTGCATAAAACCACGTGCGACCAACCTTGCTTTGTAACGATCAATGCTCCCATCTGCATGGTGTTTAACAGTAAACACCCATTTGCAACTGACAACAGACGCTCCAAGAGGAGGAGAAACTAGACTCCAGGTACCACGGGATTGCAAAGCGGCCATTTCCTCTTCCATAGCAAGATGCCATCTGCTATCTCTCAATGCATCCTGGTAAGTCTGTGGAATTTCCACGGCAGATAGAGCAACTGCAAATTTCTGGAAGTCCCCTGTAAGACGATGAAAGGAAGCCTGAGAAGCAAGCGGATAGGTCGCACAAGTACGCCTCTGCTTCCTAACGGCGATAGGTACTCTAGATCGTAAGGAACCTCATCCTGCACTGATCCCTGTATAGAAACATCTCCAGAGCCATCGTTAGAAACCATGTTATCAGGACAAACCTGGGGCATGCTAGTTGATTGGCAATGACCATGAGCAGAAGATGGACGACAGGTATAGAATTTTTGTAATGGTGGAACCACGGTCACAGGCATCGGAGGTGGTGGAGGTGGTGGTGGAGTTGTTGGATGTATGACTGGTACCGGAGATAACTGACTCGTAGGAGGAGGTGACATGTAAACCTCAGTATCAGATTCGGGAGTGGTCATTCTGTCACATGTAGAAGAGAAAAACATCACAGATGCAAAAAATGTGACATCAGCACTAACAACATATTTTCTACGAACAGGATCAAAGCAACGATAACCCTTCTGAGTTCTGGAGTACCCTACAAATACGCATTTGATAGCCCTGGGAGAGAGCTTATCAAGACCTGGAGCTGACTGGTGGACAAACGCGACACAGCCAAAAACATGCGGCGTAAGAGAGAACAACTCCTTCCTAGGAAAGGCTATACAGAAAGGAGTTTTCTCACTCAAGACAGACGAGGGCATGCGGTTGACTAGATAACAAGCTGTGAGGACTGCATCACCCCAAAAGGAATATGGAGCACAACTCTGAATAAGTAGGGTCCGAATAGTATCCAATAAATGACATGTTTCCGCTCTGTAACACCATTTTGTTGTGAAGTGTAAGCACATGATGTTTGATGAATTATACCACGGGAGGAAAGGAACAAGGAAAGAGTACGAGCACAAAACTCCTTAGCATTGTCAGAGCGCACAATTTTCACAGTAGAAGAGAAAACATTTTGAACTTCATTGATGAACGTTTGGATCACATTTCCTGCTTCAGATTTATTCTGTAATAAATACACCCAAGATAAGCGAGAAAAATCATCGACTGCAACAAGATAAAACATGTGTCCCTGATGATCAAGTACACGACTGGGACCCCAAATATCAATATGGACGAACTCAAAAAGAGAGCTACTGCTCCGACTCAGACGACTCGGGAAAGTGGACCGATGATGCTTTCCCAACTGACACGACTCGCACTGGAACGACGTCCTTGGAGAAATATGTGGCAGAACACGACTCATCTTCTGAAGAGGTAGATGACCAAAACGGAGATGCCGGGTGTATTGAGAGGCTGATCCTATAGAGTGAAGAGATGCGCCGACATAGGGAGTACGGACCAGACGATAGAGTCCATTCTGCTCACAGCCACCCCAATCACTTTGCCCATGAGTATGTCCTGAAAAATAAGAGACGATGGATCAAAAATGGCTCGACAGTTCAGATCCTTTGTAATCTTGCTAATGGACAGTAAATTCATATCGAAATCAGGAGCATATAACACATTCTGTAATCTCATGGAGGGCGTTAAAGTAATCTCCCCCTGTCCTATAATCGGGGAATGTGTCCCATTAGCTATCACCACAGTCTGCCCTGGAGGAACCTCTCTATATGCAGTAAGCTGCTCTTTGTCCCCACATAGTGATGTGTCGCTCCAGAGTCCATAATCCATTCTGTAAGCATAGAGCTATCACAAGAGGTGAGAGCATAAGAACTACCTGACGTACTGGGTAGCGGATGTACTTGCAGAAACAGAGGTTGCCACATCTGGTTGGCCGCCTGGAGCTGGTTCAGGAGGCATAATGTTCCTCAGTCTGGCAACGAGATCATCGAAATGCTGGTCCAAAGAAGGTGCCGGTGACTCAACTTGTACTGCTACTCAGGCCGAAGCTGGAAACCCATGTTTAGAGTAGCATGTATCCTCGGAAAGTCCAGGGCGGTGACAATACGTGCAGGGCTGACAGATCCGACCCCCATGGCCACGGGGACCACGCCCACGAAAGGTAGATGAGCCACCTCGTCCTCTGGAAGCAGCCATCGCTGAAGGTGTCTGAGTCGTAGTGGAGCTCGGGACAGTGATTCGACTAAGTCGACGAAAAGCTTCCTCCATGGGAGAAATAGTGGCGTCTGCAAGAATCTGAGAGCGGGCAACATCGTACTCTGGATCAAGTGCAGCCAGAAATACACCCACAATGGTAGCATTCCTGTATGTCTTTTGCTGCTCGGGAGTGGCCGTCAAAGGCATGAAGCTATGTAGCTTCTCAAATATTCCTCGCAGAGATGTATACAGTGAGTGGAGAGGACGTCCATTCTGTTTGACCGTGAAAATATCATGCTGCAACTGTAATATCTTGGTCTCATTCCGTGCCTGAATATGTCGCAGCTAGAATATCCCACATTGCCTTTGCCGTGGGCTGATGCAGTATGTCGTTGGCGATCTCTATCGTCAACGTCCCAGATAACCATACTTTGGCATACGCGTCGTCCGCCTCCCATGTGGCGTGAATCCCTGTTTTCTCCGTTGGCTCATCTTCGGTAAGAATATGTTTCTTACTATTGGACTTCATGAGATTCATGAACTGCATAGCCCAGAGCTCATAGTTCGTACCGTCCATCTTGACAATCGGTGCCGGACCTCTGAAGGCACCTGTGGCGGGTACGTCGACTTTGTTTTCTGACATGATGCCGAATGAAGATCACATGGTATGTAGACTAAGAGAGATTTTGTCTACAATGACATATGGGGATTTGATTGCATATGTAGACCTATGCAATCAAATCCATAATCGGAGATGTGCGAAGAAGACGAAGGTCAACAACAGAGATCGGCGGCACTTCAAAGGCTCCTCGGCCTAGGCGAGAGACCACCTAGGGTTAGGCGGTGGTAGCGGTATGCCGCCAAGAACTGGGCGGGGCTGTGGTGCCCCCTTGGCGGCGGTGGTGAGATGCCCTCGAAGGCTGGGTGGCGCAGGCGAGATGCCCTCGAAGGCTGGGCGGCGCAGGCGGGGTTCCGCCAAGGGCTGGTCTAGGCGGCGAGAGAGGGGAGGCCTTGGCGGTAGCCGGCGAGTGGCCGGGGTGACCTCGGCGGCGCGGGGGAGAGAGAAAAAGGGGGGTGGGGAACTAGGGTTAGGGTATAGGAGCTCCGGTCTAGGACCGCCGCTCTGATACCATGTTGGAAGAAAAATAAGAGATGTCTATTTCTGAGAACCCTAGGCTCTCTTATATAGAGGAGAGACCTATGGGTAAATTACATAAGAAGGAAAAACAGAAATACAAATAAGCGAACGATACTTATAGAATATAGAAATAAACAATATCTCGACAACGATCGACCCCGACCGCCCCCTCCTCAACCGCGGTTGGAGCTTCCCCAACCACGATATACTGTATGGTGGCCTCTGCCACGTGAAGCTGCCATAGCTGAAGATGTCTGATGCTGTAAGATACTACCATAGGATATAGATAGTATACTCAATCTGCGATATGCCTCCTCCATAGGAGGTATGGTAGCATCAGTGAGGATCTGGGCACGAGCTGCATCATACTCCGGATCCACGGCTGCTAGAAATACTCCAGTCATCACGGAATCTCTATATGCCTTGA